>CAXHJY010000418.1:0-10000 GCA_964016885.1 Eledone cirrhosa | reverse complement strand
ATATATATATATATATATATATATATATATATATATATATATATATATGTGTGTGTGTGTTTGTCTGTGTGTTCAGCTACAACAGAATAATGTGTGCATGTGTTTGTTGCTGGCATATGTGCAAGAATTTTCCTTATATACATGTATGTATGGTATGGTATTATATATAGATATATATACACACGTATGGATAGAATATGTTCTAAAAATGAGCAAAGGTACAGGAACAGTACTCGTTATCTTTGATCTGTAATTGTTTTGTTGTTGTAGTTATCTCTATACATGTATGTATGTATATATATATATATATATATACACATACATATATATATATATACACATACATATATATATATATACACATACATACACATACATATATATCACCTCGGATTTTGAGGAAATGAAGAGAAGTGGAAGGACAGAGAGAGAGAAACAGAGTGAGACAGAGAAAGAGAGAGAGAAACAGTGAGACAGAGAAAGAGAGAGACCAGACAGTATGGGGGAGGGGGGGGGGGGTTATTCTGGTTTCTCAGTTGTGTTAATTACAATTGCAGGAAGAACGTGTTTAGAGTTAAATAATTTCAATTATTTAAAACTGTCTGTATGTAAAACAATAACAAACAGAAGTTTCTCTGTAGCTCGAACTTCGACCTGCTAGAAATAACAGCTAAATAATTTCATGAGAGATTTAAGAGGGGGGGGGGGGCAAACACGTAGATACACATACACACACACAGACACTCAAAAATACACACACAGTATATTGTATAGATGTTATCCGCAATTGGCCAAACGTGGTGAGTATGGCTACACTATGATGATATGACCAAAATCAAACAGAAAGTGGTGGAGGTCAACCAGAGAGGGGTTCCTCCAACAGGAGTAGGGAGGCCCTGGATTGGAGGTCAACCAGGGAGAGGTTCCTCCAACAGGAGTAGGGAGGCCCTGGATTGGAGGTCAACCAGGGAGAGGTTCCTCCAACAGGAGTAGGGAGGCCCTGGATTGGAGGTCAACCAGGGAGAGGTTCCTCCAACAGGAGTAGGGAGGCCCTGGATTGGAAGTCAACCAGGGAGAGGTTCCTCCAACAGGAGTAGGGAGGCCCTGGATTGGAGGTCAACCAGGGAGAGGTTCCTCCAACAGGAGTAGGGAGGCCCTGGATTGGAAGTCAACCAGGGAGAGGTTCCTCCAACAGGAGTAGGGAGGCCCTGGATTGGAGGTCAACCAGGGAGAGGTTCCTCCAACAGGAGTAGGGAGGCCCTGGAGTGGAGGTCAACCAGAGAGGTGTTCCTCCAACAGGAGAAGGGAGGCCCTGGATTGGAAGTCAACCAGGGAGAGGTTCCTCCAACAGGAGTAGGGAGGCCCTGGATTGGAGGTCAACCAGGGAGGGGTCCCTCCAACAGGAGTTGGGAGGCCCTGGATTGGATGTGTGTGTGTGTTTATGATAATGCTTTCTTTATTAACCACAAAGGGTTTACAAAAAAAAAATACATTAAGGACAGCACAGTAACAATAATAATTATTATTTTTAATTTTGGCACAAGGCCAGCAATTAACCCAGTGCATTACTGGTACTTTATTTTATCGACCCCGTAAGGATGAAAAGTAAAGTTAACTTCGGGCTTGTCTTTCATCCTTACCGGGTCGATAAAATAAAGTACCAGTAATGCACTGGGTTAATTGCTGGCCTTGTGATAATGTGACCAACTTTGACACTTAAAAATAAAAATAACTAACTAACTAATAATTGTTTCTACTT
This sequence comes from Eledone cirrhosa, assembly GCA_964016885.1. Classification (NCBI taxonomy): domain Eukaryota; kingdom Metazoa; phylum Mollusca; class Cephalopoda; order Octopoda; family Eledonidae; genus Eledone; species Eledone cirrhosa. The sequence continues at coordinate 8,241 of CAXHJY010000418.1, read as the reverse complement.
TAGGCACAAGGCCAGCAATTATTCAGTGCATTACTGGTACTTTATTTTATCGACCCCGTAAGGATGAAAGGCAAAGTCAACCTCGGCGGGATTTGAACTCAGATCGTAAAGGGACTAATAATAATAATAATTGTTTCTACTTTTGGCACAAGGCCAGCAATTACCCAGTGTATTACTAATAATAATAATAATAATAATATAAATAAAATAAAATAAAACAAATAAAGTAGTTTAATTACAACGGAGGAAGAAAGTTGGTGCAAATAACAGAGAAAAAGTTTTTAAAAACTTCAAAGACCAGAGAATGCACTGAACGTAACTCTATATTATATGGTGGCCTGAAGTCTATTACTGAACTTGTCTTTTACATTGTTGTTGTAATGTTTTATATTGTTTACTGGTGTTTTGTTTTCTCTCTCTCTCTCTCTTTGTAAAGTAATGTCTCGGTAGATGTAAGGTGGTGTCGTTGTAATGTTTGTGTTCTCTCTCTCTCTCTCACACACACACACACACACACTCTCTCTCTCTCTCTCTTTGTAAAGAAATGTCGGGGTAGGTGTGGGGTGACGTGCTGTGTGTGTGGGTGGGGGGAGGGGGTAGTTAATTTGCTTGGATATGTATGAATCACTGTCAACCCCCCCCCCCCCAAAAAAAACCCTCGAGACATGGACCAAACATATATTTAAGCACTTCCTACCAACCAACCTACCTACTTACCTAACTAGTGAGCTAATTTATCTACCTATCTAATCTATTTCAATTTACCTGTCTTGTTCTATAACACACACACAAGACAATAGACGAAGCTGACGCACGCGCACCTGTGTTTTAATAATGTAAAACTTAACGAACATGTAAAAGTAGTGACGCATTCATATTAGTGTATATGTATGTGTATAATATATATATATATACACACACACACACACACACACATATAATATATACACATACACATATATATATATATATATATATATACACACACACACAAACAGACATATAGATAAGATGTTACTATTTAAAACAACTAAAGCCCGGTTCAAGCTTGAACGTGGGGCATACATATCTATCTATCAATATATATATATATACACACACACACATTCGTTTTTACAAGTTCCAGTTCGTGGATTGTGGCCCATGCCGGAGCACCGCCAACGTTAATGCTACACTGCCCACACATAAACCTCCTCTAGTTGGCTCTGGACGACAAATGAAGAATGTTGACTACTACCTTCATTGGAGACCCTAGCCATTATGAAGGGGACTTATCTGGGAATCTGAGATATTAAAATGTCCAACTGCTCCCTAGAAAAACCTTTTTAACTAACTCCAAGAATGTTTTCCAAATATTTTCGGCAGAGTTTTGAAAGAACTGTGAGCTAAGGAACTTTATTACAACGACTGCTTCGTACTCTAGATCAGTAGTTCCGAAAGTGGGTTCCACAAAGGACTGTCTAGGGTTCCGTGAAAAAAGGTAGAGGAGTATATTTATATTACCACCATATAACAGTATTAGACTTTAGGGTTCTCTCAAAAGTTTCAGCAACTAAAAAAAGGTCCGCGTTTGAAAAAGTTTGGGAAATCTTGATCTAGATGAAGAATGTGGGACATTTGGTATTATGCAGGAGCGATCAGTTAAGGGACTGGTATGGCTTTCAAAGCCATGTTTGGTGCTATCCCTAACACACATACACATAATGGAAGCCGTTGTGGTCATCAGGAGTCTGAGACTTCTAGATAACAATAACCGGCTGGTGTCATTAAGCAAAGACGTAAAAATATCCTGGGTGTGCTTCGGTCAAAATTCTTTTGATAGCAATAACTGCTTCATTATAATATTCATGATTATTAGAAACGGCTTCCAGTATATATGTATGCAAAAAGTAAATGGAAACAAAGCAAACAGCACAGCACTGCACAATAAAGAAATATATTAGTTTAACGCTTGATATAGTAGGGGAAGAGTCTTTACATTTCAGTCACTCGACTGAGAACAACCAGATCCGAGGAATAGAGGACACTGTAATAGTGGAAGAAGAGGGAGGAGACAGTACAGCTGTGGACCAAGAGGCTGGATCGTGTTTGAGTGACTTCACACCAATTAGTCAAGCAGCTTTTCCCCGGACACAGTCTAACATATCTGTGCGTGATGTAATAGGAAATGGTTTCTAAACTTCAATCGATAAAGGAAAGGTTTAGAGGAAGGAGGTCGGTGCAAACGCCGAGGTGGAGTTTCCACCAATCACAGTCCTCCATTGGCTGGGGCTGTGAACACATGAAAGTATTCAAATTTCCAAGCGCTCTCCTTTTTGGTCTTTGCTTGAGAGCCAGGGCTTCAGCTCCGCCAAGGAATGGAGCTGTGGATAAAACACGTGTCTGGCGAAAGGCGACCACAACTGTTCCTCGTCAGCTTCCAATCGATGAGAGACATTTATATACAACTCCGATAGGATGGTCGCGGCTGGAATACATTTTGACCACAGTTCTACACGATTAAGGTTAAATCGGAGCTAAACAACAAAAACACAACCACAGAGGGTTTTAGTCCAACAACTTTTGAGTTGTTATTTCAAATTCAACCAACCGGGCCTGTCGCCACATACATATATGTATGGAAAAGGTTCATTGAAGAAATATATTAGTTTAACGCTTGGAATAGCAGGAAATACATACATACATACTTAAATATATACATGTGGCTTTAGCATGTTTTCCTAGACAGGTAATCCCGAAATTTACATACATACATGTGGGGGGGGGGGATATGACGCGGATGTTTGTACATGTAGTACATGAAACTTAATAAGTATTGTAATAATTGGTCTTATTTGAGTCAACTTACCAAGTGAGTTAGTGGTGGTACTTATAACGATGGTGATGATGATGATAGTGGTGATGGTTATGATGATGACGATGTTTATGATGATACTTGTGGAGAAAGTGTGGAGTGTATATTATAACATCAAAGGTGGTGAAGGGGGAGTGGTGGGCTGGGAGGTATACGGAGGGGGGGGGGTCGAGGGGAGGAAGAGGTAGAGGAACAGCTGAGGTATTATAGAAACAGGAAACTGATGTAAGGGGGCTGTGATGGAGGCTAAGGATGGGAAGGGGGCACTGTTAGAAGGGAGGGGGAGGACTCGAAGGGGGAATTACAAATATTTAATACACACCACTTTAGACATTCATAAGGCAACTAGTGTCTGTGTTATGTTGTGTGTATATATATATATATATATATATATATACATACTTATATCTACATATGTAGCATCTACTTATACATATCTATAAAATATATATACATATGTATCATGTATATATGTGTGTAGCATATATATATATATATATATATCTCCCAAGGCCCTGATACCATCAACGCCATAAACACAGAGCTGGCATATCTAAGAACTGACTAACTGCCTGATGAGGTCATAGCCATTCAATGGCTATCATCGAAATATATATAGCAGTAAATAAAGGATTATGAGTTCATGCAATTGACTTATGTTTCGTCACTATATATATATATATATATATATATCATCATCATCATTTCATTTTACGTCCGCTTTTTCCCTGCTTGCAAGGGTGGGACGGGAACTGATTCTGGCTTCATTTCTACAGCTGGATGCCCTTCCTAACACCAACCTCATTTACAGTGAGTGCTGGGTGCTTTTTTGCCGTGGCACCTCCACGACCACTTTACAGTGGAATAATAGGGACCCCAGTCCCTATCATCTCATTTCTACAGGTGAGTAAACTGGAGCAATGTGAAATAAAGTGTCTTGCTCAAGGAAACAACACATCACCCGGTCTGAGAATTGAACTCACAACCTTTCGATTGCAAGGCCAATGCTCTAACCACTAAGCTATGTGCCTCCCGTGTATATATATATGTGTGTGTGTAGTATATATGTATGTGTGTAGTATATATATATATATGTGTGTGTTGTATGTATATATATATATATATATATATATATATATGTGTGTGTGATAAATAAATGTAAAAACTAAATTAATAAGTAGAAATAGAGGATGTTTAATAAGGTTAATATTAATAAACCTTAAATTAAACCAGAAACAGCGCCCGCACAATTACTCACACACACACATTTACGCGTTCACACACACACACACACACATTTACACGTTCACACACACACACATTTACACGTTCACACACACACACATTTACACGTTCACACACACACACATTTACACGTTCACACACACAGCTTTCCCCAGCATTTCACACGAGTCTCTAATTTCAACCCCAGTTGTTACATTAATGTACGTATGTGTGTGTGTATGTGTACTGTACATGTGTGTGTGTGTGTGTGTGTGTGTGTGTGTGTGTGTGTACATTAACTCGTAAAAGATTCCATATATCTATCTATTCCGTCGCCGGGCTGTTATATACAACCCCTGTATGCGTATTTAAGGTTAAACCGTGCGGAGTTTTATTACATAATTAATATAAATATTTATATAAATATGTATATATGTATGTATGTATGTATGTGTATATATATATATATTTATATAAATATGTATATATGTATGTATGTATGTATGTGTGTATATATATATATATATATGTATGTATGTATGTATGTATGTGTATATATATATATATATATATATATATATATATATGTGTGTGTGTGTGTGTGTGTGCAGTGCCTTTCCTCACTATAAAAGCTTCACGGCACAGGCATTGCTTTGTATCTGGAGATCTCTCTGCACTTGTCATCACATGGTACCATGGGCCCTGCACCATGTGTCAATAATTGTCACAAGTGTAGTGTTTGTACCAGAGTTTCCAAGTCGCTGGCTGGACTAAAAAGTCACACTCGTTCAGCGCATCGGTAGGGGTTCTCCTACATGGATGTAAAGTAGTGGCCGTACTCGAAAACGAGTTGACAGCCACCATATATATATATATATATATATATATATATATATATATATATATATATATAATTGTTTCTACCTTTGGCACAAGGCCAGCAATTATCCAGTACATTACTGGTACTTTATTTTATCGACCCCGCAAGGATGAAAGGCAAAGTCAACCTCGGCGGGATTTGAACTCAGATCGAAAAGGGACGTAACTATGCTGGAAAGCATGGCGTCCGACCCTCTACCGATACTGCCAATCCACCGCAATGCGATGAAATACCAATGATCGTTGGCAAATCACTGATGAGGGACTAATTTTATAATATGTAATCCATGTGCAACCATGCAGTATTCTTCTCCCCATGTTTTTCATATATATATATATATATATATATGGTGGCTCAGTGGTGAGCCTTATCCACCGGCACACTCTCACATGATTATGAGAGAGTGTGTGTGTGTGTGTGTACAACTATAAGGGAAAGTACTATTAAAATTGTCACCTCGCGCAAGTTCCCTGTTCATTTGGTGTTACATTCCTTGTTATAAGTAGGGAGGGAGCATCGCCCTATACGAGGTAACCACAGAGAGAGAGAGAAAAAATTGGATATTCCATCGCCCTATACTAGGTAATCACACACAGAATTGGATATCCCATCGCCTTCTACTATGTACACGACACTTGAATAAATGGAGATCCTTTGAGACGAAGTATAAAAGGCTTGGTTGTTGCTTTAGCCCAGGGCAACAGTAATCCAACCGACATATCTATAATCAAAGACACTCCAGTCGTGACCAACATGCTATATATATTTGTGTATATATATATATATATATATATAGTTCCTTTTTCATAGCCACAGTGCACCCAACAATATACATATTTTTTTTTATTTTTCTTAGACAGTAGAATGTGATTTGAGGGGGTCTGGATTTGGTTGCCATGTTTAGCGACTGAGGCGACTGCGTAGATGGTCACATCATAGGATCGCATAGACTGGATTGCTTTTATAATAATACATGTATTTATACAGATATACATAGTTGTGTTACACACACACACACACATATATATACATACACATAATCTACATCTATATACTCAGGATCCTACACACTCACACGACGAGAGTATACAGATATTCCCAAGACACGCCGATGTACATAGAAATTGTCGTGTGTATATATATATATATATATACACATACAAAGAGAGAGAGAGAATATAGACCATATAGGATAAAGACATGCATAGATACAAGCATACATACACACACAGGTGAACAGATCTAGTTTTATTTATATATTTATCTTAAGAATATGGATTAAATTGTAACTCAGCAACGTGTGTGTGTGTATATATATATATATCTACAGTGTGTGTTTGTATATCTACAGCGGTGGTGTATATATCTACAGCGGTGGTGTATATATCTACAGCTGTGTGTGTATAAAGTATGGAGACTATATAGACTGACGAACTAAACTTAAGTAAATTGAAGCCCAAGACCCCTTTCAGCAAGGGCTCGGGGTTTTGAGAAATAGATCCTTTTAGCAAGAACTCCGAGATTTGACAAATTGATAAACCCCTATTACCAAGGAAGGCCTTCGAGATTCCAAAAATCCCCGACTCTTGAGAAATAGACAAACCCCTCTTTCCAAGGGGCTTAGGGACTTGAGAAATAAGGAGGTGTGTGTGTGTCTTGATATCAATCCTCAGTGAGGTGGCGTGATCCGATTTATTGAAAATGTGGTTGTGGTCTCTATTAAAGGTACCCAGACGACCAAGTGATATTACACCTGCGGCAGACACATGCTGCAGATACCGATTCCTTTTACATCTGGTAACACATTGCGTACCAGTAATGTACTGGGTTATTGCCGGCCTTGTGCCAAAAGTAGAAACAATTATATATATATATATATATATATAATTTAATACTACAACGAAGACATAAGCCGGATGAACGCAAGAACACGCGTTGAGTGCTCTACTGCCCTACACTTTAGATATATTTACTGCCAAACTATTACTACTATATATATACACATATCCAGATGTGCATGAATATGTATGTATGTTTATATGTGTATACAGACATATATACATATAAGGAGGTATATACACATATATCCGTTACGGTGTGGTTAGACAATTAAAGCTATGAAATATATTAATAGTGGACAACACGCACACGCGTACACACACACACACACGTGTACTCACATGGACACACGTATACACACAGAGTAATGCCTAAAAGAACATATGGCTCATTTAAATCTGATTATACAGAGAGGGAAAAAAACAGTTCTTTGTCAGGAGACTGGACGGAAAACACACACACACATAGAGACAGACACACACACACACACACAGCGAGATAGTGATAGAGAAGGCAAGTGAGACAGAGAGAGAGCGAGAGAGAGAGACAGAGAGAGAGGGGGGGGGACCGAGAGAGAGATGGGGGAGAGGGGGAGCGAGAGAGAGAGAGAGAATGTTTAATAAAGAAAGTAGGGGTTAAAACTAACGAAATAATGGAAAGAGGGAGAGAGAGAGGAAGAGAGGACAGGGAGAGAGAAAAAGAGAAGAGAGGACAGGGAGAGAGAAAAAGAGAAGAGAGAGAGGGGAGTGAAAGAGAAAGGGGGAAAGTGAAACAAGGAAAGAAAAAAAAGAAAAAAGGGGTGGAAATGGAGGGGAGGGGGAAATGTGTGACAGAAAGAGAAAGTATAGCTCAGAGTAATAGTAGGAGGGGGTTGATTGAAAGAGAGATGGAGAGAGAGAGGTAGTGAAAGGGAGAGAAAGAGAGACAGAGAAAGGCAGGGAGAGAGGGGGATAAGGGTGAAACGAAAGAGAAGCATGTAAAGAGTGTATGAAGTGATGAGAGGGTGGGGAGAGTAGAGAGACTAAGAAGTGAGAGGGAGAGTAGAGAGACTAGGAAGTGATGAGGGAGAGTAGAGAGACTAGGAAGTGATGAGGGAGTGAGAGGGTGAAAGGAGAAAGAGATTATAGTGGTGAGAGAGAGAGAGGAATGATAAAAAGAAATAGTGGTGAGAGAGGCGGTGGGAGTTAAGAGAATATGAAGTGATGAGAGAGAGTGAGAGAGAGGTAGAACTGAAGAAACAAAGGAAAGAGAGGATTAGAGAGAGAGAGATTGGTTGTGGATAAAAGGGAGACGGAGAACAGGAGAGAAAGACAGAGAGAATAATGAGAGAAGGAGAAGGTGAGAGAGAGAGAAAGGGACATAGAATGAAGGAGGCAGGAGAGAAGAATTGAGAAAAAGAAGAACGAGAAAGAGAGATGGAATGAACGAAACGAAGAAAAAGTAG
>CAXHJY010000417.1:15000-19100 GCA_964016885.1 Eledone cirrhosa | reverse complement strand
AGTAAATCATGTCGTGGCGTGGTGTTTAGTGCTGGTTATGGTGGTGGTGGTGGTGGTACTGGGGGTGATGGTGGTGGTGGTGGTGGTGGTACTGGTGGTGGTGGTGGTGGTGGTGATGGTGGTGGTGCTGGCGGTGGTGGTGATGGTGGTGGTACTGGCGGTGGTGGTGGTGGTGCTGGTGGTGGTGGTGATGGTGGTGATGGTACTGGTGCTGGCGGTGGTGGTGGTGGTGGTGGTGGTACTGGGGGTGGTGGTGGTGGTGCTGGCGGTGGTGGTGATGGTGGTGGTGGTACTGGTGGTGATGGTGGTGGTACTGGTACTGGCGGTTGTGGTACTGGGGTGGTGGTGGTGGTGGTGGTGTTACTGGTGGTGGTGGTGGTGCTGGCGGTGGTGGTGGTGGTGGTGCTGGCGGTGGCGGTGGTGGTGGTGTTACTGGTACTGGCGGTGGCGGTGGTGGTGGCGGTGGCGGTGGTGGTGGTACTGGTACTGGCGGTGGTGGTGGTGGTGGTGGTACTGGTACTGGCGGTGGTGGTGGTGGTACTGGTACTGGTACTGGAGGTGGTGGTGGTGGTGCAGCTGGTGGTGGTGGTGGTGCAGCTGCTGTTGGTGCAGCTGGTGGTGGTGGTACAGGTGGTGGTGGCAGCGGTGGTGGTTGTGGTGGTGTTGATGCTGCCACTGGTGGTGGTGTTGCTGCTGACGGTGGTGATGGTGGTGGTGGTGGGTTTTTAGGGCAGAATCGCAAATGTCGATGGATGGATGGAGAGTTGGCGGTGTGACGTCATCTTGGGTAACTATGGCAATACACGTGTGTGAAGAGGCTGACGCCATAGTGGTTGCTATAGTAACTGATTTGTTCCGGAGAAGTTGGCGGCGAAGTGACATCATAATAGCGCTTGTTACTGTGACACATGTAGTATGGGTGACGTCACGATGCTAGCTGCAAGAGTGCATATTGGTGAGGTCATGTTGGTACAAGTAGTAGTAGCAGTAGTGGTGGTGGTGGTAGTAGTAGTTTTCATGGTGGTCGTGGTGGTCGTCGTGTTGGTGGCTCTTGTTCTGACTGACCAAAGACCTATGATCAAAAGCGTTCCAGTCGTGGCCATCCCACCAACGTTTTGTGGGAATATGAACGGCTGCATTATTTAATATGTTCTGTTTTTCTTTATAAGATGGCAGCGATGCAGAGTCTTGGCTGCTATTTCTTGCAGATCGAATTACCACCAAGAGGCTTTCTTCGTTTGCTGAAAATATTAGTAGTAAACACATGTGGTAGAAGTCGCTGTGACTGGTTGACTGGCTGAGTGTTTTACTGGTTGGTTGGTTGGTTGGTTGGTTGGTTTGCTGGTGTGCTGGGTGGTTGGGTGGTTGGTATGTTGGTTAACTGGCTAGCTGGCTGGTTGGTGTGTTGGTTGGTTTGTTGGTGTGCTGGCTGGTTGGGTGGTTGGTATGTTGGTTAACTGGCTAGCTGGCTGGTTGGTGTGTTGGTTGGTTAGTGGGTTGGTTAGTTGGTTTGCTGGTGTGCTGGTTGGTTGGTTGGTTGGCTGGCTGGTTTGAGTGTTGGTTGGTTAACTGGCTGGCTGGTTGGTGTGTTGGTTGGTTAACTGGCTGGCTGGTTGGTTGGTGTGTTGGTTGGTTAACTGGCTGGCTGGTTGGTTGGTGTGTTGGTTGGTTGGTTGGTTAGTGGGTTGGTTAGTTGGTTTGCTGGTGTGCTGGTTGGTTGGTTGGTTGGCTGGCTGGTTGGAGTGTTGGTTGGTTAACTGGCTGGCTGGTTGGTGTGTTGGTTGGTTAACTGGCTGGCTGGTTGGTTGGTGTGTTGGTTGGTTAACTGGCTGGCTGGTTGGTTGGTGTGTTGGTTGGTTGGTTGGTTAGTGGGTTGGTTAGTTGGTTTGCTGGTGTGCTGGTTGGTTGGTTGGTTGGCTGGCTGGTTGGAGTGTTGGTTGGTTAACTGGCTGGCTGGTTGGTGTGTTGGTTGGTTAACTGGCTGGCTGGTTGGTTGGTGTGTTGGTTGGTTGGTGTGTTGGTTGGTTGGTTAGTGGGTTGGTTAGTTGGTTTTCTGGTGTGCTGGTTGGTTGGTTGGTTGGCTGGCTTGTTGGAGTGTTGGTTGGTTAACTGGCTGGCTGGTTGGTGTGTTGGTTGGTTAACTGGCTGGCTGGTTGGTTGGTGTGTTGGTTGGTTAACTGGCTGGTTGGTTGGTGTGTTGGTTGGTTAACTGGCTGGCTGGTTGGTGTGTTGGTTGGTTAACTGGCTGGCTGGTTGTTTGGTGTGTTGGTTGGTTAACTGGCTGGCTGGCTGGTTGGTGTGTTGGTTGGTTAACTGGTTGGTTGGTGTGTTGGTTGGTTAACTGGCTGGCTGGTTGATGTGTTGGTTGGTTAACTGGCTAACTGGCTGGTCACATCATATCTTTGCAACAAGAAGCCCATCGATAGAACAAGTTTGTCTTACACGAGGCAGATAACATCATTAGAGTTGTGAAGGAGCTTCTTGAGAAATACTCTGTGACTGATGACCCAAACCTTGCACAGTTCTACCACAACGGGTCAACAGATATAAAAGCTGCATGCCCGTCAGTAATAAGTCGTAGATGGTTATATTTTCAGAAAGCTTCAAAGTGAGAGTAATATAGTCGCTCTCCGACAAGTTCGCGGTCGTGTTCTTGGCAGTGGAGACTTCTGGTGTCCTTGGCCCTAGGGCTACCCCTCTATTCACCGCCATAGGCGCTGAGCTGGCCAGCCGCAGGTGTGAGCCTCGCGAGTTGGAATGGCTCTTCCAGCGCATCCCCCTTACCATCCTCCGGGGAAACGCCTTCTCCATTCTGTCCGCCGGGGCTGTGGGGAGGCCAGCACGTGGGACCCCATTTGCTCACCATACGGATTAATAGGCAAATTTTTAAACTATTGTAAATAAACATATTTAAGTCATTAAAAAAAAGGTTAACTAAAATATGTTGGACCAGCAAGACGTACCTTAGCTCTCACTTTGAAAGATATACTTTGGCAGTCCAAGAACAGGAAATAACCACGAAAACCTGGTGTTCAAAGAGATAGAATGCAGGTAAAACACCTAGATGTGACAACAGGGGCAGATTCTGTGGAATGAACATCCAGGGTGTCCTCGACATCATAAGCAGCTAGTCAAAGATGTCATCACGATGATATCTACCTATCAGGAATGATGTAGTGGACAAAATGCTATCAATGCAATCCATAACATTGATGGTTCTGAGGATAGAACATATAAAAGGTAATAGGGATGCGGAGGGCATGCGCACACACATTAATACATATATACACACACGCCTCCACTCACACATTAATACATATATACACACACGCCTCCACTCACACATTAATACATATATACACACACGCCTCCACTCACACATTAATACATATATACACACACGCCTCCACTCACACATTAATACATATATACACACACGCCTCCACTCACACATTAATACATATATACACACACGCCTCCACTCACACATTAATACATATATACACACACACGCCTCCACTCACACATTCATATATATATATACACACACGCCTCCACTCACACATTAATACATATATACACACACGCCTCCACTCACACATAAATACATATATACACACACGCCTCCACTCACACATTAATACATATATACACACACGCCTCCACTCACACATTAATACATATATACACACACGCCTCCACTCACACATAAATACATATATACACACACGCCTCCACTCACACATTAATACATATATACACACACGCCTCCACTCACACATTAATACATATATACACACACGCCTCCACTCACACATTAATACATATATACACACACGCCTCCACTCACACATTAATACATATATACACACACGCCTCCACTCACACATAAATACATATATACACACACACCTCCATTCACACATTAATACATATATACACACACGCCTCCACTCACACATAAATACATATATAGACACACGCCTCCACTCACACATAAATACATATATACACACACACGCCTCCACTCACACATTCATATATATATACACACACGCCTCCACTCACACATAAATACATATATACACACACGCCTCCAC
>CAXHJY010000416.1:105000-127311 GCA_964016885.1 Eledone cirrhosa | reverse complement strand
CTGCACCAGCTGGCTGGACATGATTAAGGAAGATCTCCAGAGGTTCTTTGATATCACCTTCGAGAATGCAGAGGGGCTGGCACAGGACCACCAGCGATGGAAGACACTGATGGACCTGGTCGGCTCTTCACACGATGATGCCTCACAGATTGCTGACCGGGATGACCACACATCCATCAAGCAAGAGAAAGAGCTCCTAAATTGCTGGCCTTGTGCTTAAATCAGAAACCCTTCACCCATTTATTCCTGAGAGGGTTGTGGGAGCCCAGTCTTCAAACATTCCTTCCAGCAGGTCATGTCAGAAGCAACCACTTCCAACTGAGCCAGCTGAATCCCCAAGTGAAACCAGTCAAGCTCATGCATGTTATCCAACCATCTTGCTTGGGGTCTCCTGCTGGTTGGTTTGGCTCTGAAATCTGAAAAAAACCCCAGAAATTATTAATATTTGTAAATTCTCGTTCATGTTTACACAAGGCTTCAATCTTTTTATCATCATTGCATATCTTACTCCAAATGTGTACTCCATAACAGCTATTTAGATTCAAATGTTGGACTTAATTTTTAATTACAATTTCTACTTTGAATCCTGTTTAACAATATAGAATGAAAGCAATCAAGATATAGCATGGATGTAAATATTAAACTTTTTTTTCATCTCCTTGAAAAATCTACTTTATTTTCCTTTTCCAAGAGATAGAATTTTACAGCAGATGAAAATATGCTTTAACTCTTAATGTCCTGCACTACATAAAACCATATTAACAAGGCATTCTTGAAAAGTACAAAACAGCATTATTACTGCATTGCATCACATTAAGAATTAAAGGCTTTAATTTAATTACTGCGTTTTTTTACAAATATCCACCAATTAGAAAAGATTCTACAAAGATTTGAATTAACAAACCTCTTTTTAGATATTTTCTACTAAATCATTATAGGATATTAAGGGTTAAAGTATCTTTCTTTTGACTATTGATATATCTAACATGAATATTTAAACACAATATAACTACATATAAAAATGAGAAAACTCATTGCTAGAACAGCTGTCAAAACAGCTAAATGCTGTCAAAGACAGCAATGGGAAAAAATGCCTCAGAGGACAGAGATCAGCAGCCAGTGGTCAACAGAGAGATAATCCACTAGGTGGATGACAGGCAGATGAAATATAGAGAAGATTAAAAGAGAAGTATACCAGCTCACAGAATTGACCAGAAGAAGGAAACAAGACAGCTCTCAAAGCAACAAAATGGTTTCACATGATTTAATTGAGAGTACCATCTGCATGTCCCCCCCACCTTGTGCATTGTCTCTCTGTTGACCACCAGCTGCTGGTCTATTTCCCCTGAGGCATTTTTGCCCCTTGCTGTCTGACAGTTTTTGGCTCTTTTAATGGCTTTTCTAGCAATGAGTTTTTTCATTTTTATATGTATTGAAATACACTCTCGCTTTGTCTCGATCAGAGACAACAATGTTTTTTCCATTTAACAATATAACTAGTTTTCTTTTATCAATAAACTTTTAATCTTTCAGATTTTATAATGTTTATACTTATTATTTTAACCCTGTATTGTTTTGACAGGTTAAAATACCATAACATAAATCTAGTTCTTTATTAAGAATTATTTCTTTCTTTGTTGCAAAATAATTCTGGACTAACAACTCCTAAAGTGAACTGAAAGGTGATAATTTAGATCGACTCGCAGGTTTTGAATAATCGCCCCCCACCCCCATCCCTCCTCTTGTTAAATTTTGCTAACGTATCTCCAGCAAAATTTTATTTTAAGTGGTAGCATTCCAGCGACAATTAATTTTGTTGCGAAATTAAAAACATTACACATGACAAAAAAAGTACATTACTAGAAATCCCATACATTATAAAATAAATAGGATGGGTTGGGGGCTCAATATGTAAATTAAACAACTATTTCTGTTTTTTTTAAATATCAAGAGACAACCTAGAAAAATTAACCCCCTCCCCGTTATTCCATTCACCCCCACCCCCACCCACCCCTATTATTTTGGACTTGTGATTATTTCAGTCCAGTTTTAGTGAAATTATATAACTCAACATATATCTACTGATGTAGATTTGCAATTACTGTTTGAGTTACATCTTTGGGGATATGACTCCTAAAGAAAGCATGAGATTCTAATGACGTTAGGTTGCAAGTTCGATCAAGTTGGATTTCATCTATGGCAACCTCCTGCCCTTCAAACATCCATCCATGTCAGGCGTTTTCAACTTGCAGGTCACATCATGGCAATCTCCCGCCCAATAGGCAATGAACCTACTACAAAACTTTTACTACGGGAGACCACAAATGTGAAACACAAACATGGAAGACATTAAAGAGAGTTATTGAGGAAGATACAGAATTATCTAGTGAAGAACTGAGGTAGTCAATGGTAGATTGTGTGAAATGGAAAGCTTTTATCATGTCACCACAAAGAAATGAATAAATTTAGTAGTTAGTTAGTAGACTTCATCTGTTTGTTTCAGTGTAGTTGGAATGACCTGTTCAGCTATACTGTTAAACTCATTTGTTTTTGTGTAGATTTTTTTTTTAGCTCTCTCTAACATTTTTTATCATACCTTTAAAAAATGTTTTTTGGAATTCTGTTTTGAATATGAAAGATTCAGAATGCATATAGATAAAAATACTTAATATAAAAAAAATTATGTTAAGAAAAAAAGAAAAATGTGAGAAGACATCCACACTCAATCACATGCCAAAATTAGGGGTGCTGGAGTTTTCCTCAAGTAATTTTTTATACAAATCACCACACTAGTAACATTACTACAGGTGATAGCATGGCTAAGACATTGGAATAACCAAGTTCAGTCATGAGCAACAACTACATTAAGACATTGAAATAGCCAAGTATAGTCATGGGCATCACCTACATTATAACAACTAAACCAGTTTACATTATAATATCAACATTAGACAACATTACAAGGTTTACATAAACTTACTTTACACTAACTATAGTATTTACATCTCTCTACATTATAATGGTTACATTCTTTCTGTTTGTACATGTTTTTCTTTATATCTTTCTTTTCTTCCTAGATTAGTTTCTTATATCTTGTTCTTATTCTCATCATCATCATCATCATCGTTTTTACGTCTGTTTTTTTTTCACTTGCCACGGTCCTTTGTCACTTCCTCTGTCAGTCTCAGCAATTTGAGATCAGCTCTCACTACCTCTGCCCAGGTTTTCCTTCGTCTACCTCCACTGTAGCTTCCTTCCACTTGGATTTCCTATTACTAAATAAGGTTGTTATTATTGTGCATCACTATTTTGCTGCAAAACAAATGTAAATATAATTTTAGTAATAATAAAGATTATTTAAATATAACTATTTCTCTTTCAGTGTTTCATTCCATACTTAAATCTCCACTTGGTCAACATATATTAGTATATGTTGACAGTTTCCATGTCTTTGGAACTCTTGTATTGTATCTCGGAGGGACACTTTAAGCTATGTTGTCACAGACATCTGTTTGTGTAATATAAAAACAAACACCTTTTTTTTTTTTGCTTTTTTCCAGAGTTTAAGTCCAGTGTCTTCACCAGAACATGAAGCTCAAGAAGCAATTTCAGATGTTAGCAGTGAAACTGAGGTATTGCTCAGGAATCTTGTCTGTGGTTGTTCTTTTGCCTGTGGTTGTTGTTATTGTTGTTAGATAAGCTTTTGGTATATGGTGTTGCTTCCTTTCCATGTAACATGCACAGTTCTCAACCTCTGCTGTCTATGCTTCTATCTGGTCACTTAAAAGAAATCATACAAAATTAATCTTTTGATGTTTAACACTTGTAAATTAACAACAAATGTACTTTTAATTTCAGCCATTCTTTTTCTTCAGGATAATAATATATCATCATCACTATCATTTCACATCTGCTCTCTCTGCTAGTATGGGTCGGACAGGTCTTCACAGACTGTGTCAGTACTCAAGTAGGCCTACTGACCTTCCAGATGGACTTGGGGAGGGGGCCCTCATCTCGGTTACTTGCAATCTCATATTCTACTGAATGTTATGGAGCTTCTCCATCAGGTGGAAAGCAATTCTTCGAATTTTGTGGAGGAAAAAGGCAGTTTGGGGCCCAAGGACATCAGAGGTCCCAACGGTGACCAGTACAAAAAGAAAGCAGTTGGTCAAGTCCTGGTTTATCATTATTATAAATTGATCTAAAGGCGGTGGATTGGCAGTATCAGTGGAGGGTTGGACGCCATGCTTTCCAGCATAGTTACGTCCCTTTACGATCTGAGTTCAAATCCCGCCGAGGTTAACTTTGCCTTTCATCCTTACGGGGTCGATAAAATAAAGTACCAGTAATGCACTGGGTAATTGCTGGCCTTGTGCCTAAAGTAGAAACAATTATAAATTGATCTAAATATGTCAGTGTATCATCACCATTTAACATCCATTTTCCATGTTTGCATGGGTTAGACGGGTCACCCACACCATGAGACAAGTCTGGCAACTTGGCTGTGCTGTACCTTGCTCAGACATAACTGTAAATTTGGCTGGGATCTTTACTGCTGGATGCCCTTCCTAACACCAACCAACTATGTTTACAGTGTATAATAAAGATAATTCCTGCTCTCAGAAATTCCAAAACAAGATTAGTTTTAATAGATCACTGTATAATATGCTATATAGAAGTCCTTTCATTAGTTTAGAATAAGTTTTGTAGTTGTTGTTGCTGGTGGAGGTGGTAGTGGTAATAGTGTTGGTGGTAGCGGTGGTGTTGGTAGTAGTGGTGTTGGTGATGGTGGTGGTGGTGTTGGTAGTGGTGGTATTGGTGGTGGTGTTGGTGGTGGGGGTATTGGTAGTGTTGTTGGTAGTGGTGGTTGGTAGCTGTGTTGTTGTTGGTGGTGGCAGCAGCAGTGATCAATATAATAAGCTGTTATTTGTTATGTTACATCTGTTAACATATCATTGTTGATTAAATGTTAGCTTTTTTCATGCTGATATTTAATCAATTCGATAGTTATTGTTATAGTGTTAACCCTTTAGCATTCACATTACTCTATATATACTATTATATTTTCATGGTAAAGGCTATACCTCGCATAATTATCTCACATAATATCAAATCTATGAGATTTTGAAAGTATTTATTTTGAGAACAATACCTTAACATCTGTATGAGTGGCCAGTTACAGCCAGTTTCAATAGAAAGAGGTAGAGAATTTTGGCTGGTTTGAACATTAAAGGGTTAAAATATATCTACAGTTAATACATCAGTCAAACTAATGTTGTACACTTCTCCCACTTATTCCTGAGAGGGTCATCGGGGCAGAGTTCTCAAACACTCCTTCCAATGGGTCCTGTCTTCAACTAATCCGGCTGGATGCCCAAGCAAGACCAGTCAAGCTCATGGATGTTATCCAACCATCGGGATCTACCCCTGGGTCTCCTGCTGGTTGAATTTGCTCGTAAAATCTGTTCAGTGATTCTTTCTTCAGACATTCTAACCACATGCCCATAGTATCGGAGCTGTGACCTCTCAATTCGGAGAAGTAGCAGCTCTCTGATCTCCGAGCTATGCACTCTATTAAGTAACATTACACCAAAGTCCCTTTGGAGGAACCCCATTCTGGTCGCTTGTATTTGCTATCGTATTCTTTCAATTATTATCCATGATTCATGACCATAGGTAAAGGTTGGCTCGAATACCGAATTGAAAATAGTGAGTTTGGCTTTTACACCTACCTCCCTTCTGATTATTGAATGCTGTAGGCTGGTGCATTACTGCACCAGCTCCTGCAATTTCTGCACTTAATTCAGCCTCTTGCCTTCCATCACTCATGATACTTGAACTTCTCCACCTCCTTCAGTGGAACTCCATTCCCATATAGAGTGCACTGCGCAGGCTTTCTTGAGAAGACAAGTGTCTCTGTTTTCATGTCACTGATTTTCATTCCAGCCATGCAGCACTTGGCATCTACACTTAATTTATAAAATGTACTGCTTCCCCTAACCTTATCAATGTTATTATTAACGTTGAATCATTGATTAACAAAGCTTACATTATTCTGCTGCTGATAACAAAAATAGAATAACTTTATTTCATATAATGTTATGGGAGAATAAATAAACCTTTGACAGAAATTTTAAAATATTATAGTAATTCATCACCAACTGGGAAATATTGTGAAAACACTGTTGTTAGTTTTAATGATAACATGAACACTGCCACAACCACCAC
The DNA here is from genome assembly GCA_964016885.1 of Eledone cirrhosa. Classification (NCBI taxonomy): domain Eukaryota; kingdom Metazoa; phylum Mollusca; class Cephalopoda; order Octopoda; family Eledonidae; genus Eledone; species Eledone cirrhosa. The sequence continues at coordinate 121,083 of CAXHJY010000416.1, read as the reverse complement.
CAACACCACCACTACCACCGATACCAGCACCACCACCACTACTACTACCACCACTACTACCACCATCACCACTACTACTACCACCTCTACCACCATTAACCCATTCCCATTCACAAAAGTTTCAAATTGGCATAGAAGGGGATTTAAATTTGATTTAAAATTTGTTATCAATCAGTTTTGAAAACAAAGATTATTTCACATCTCATAGTACACCCTGTAAAGTGGTTGTTGATAGAAAGGGCATCAAGCGATAGAAAACCTTGAAGGGGTTATGGGGACACTTCAGTTGTGTCTTGGCATGAAAACTTCCCTAGTGTTGATGTTTCGATAAAATAACTCAGTAGAGCGTAGTGACATATGTAAGCATCCTGCAAACTCCTGGCCTGTCTAAATACTCAATAAGAGTACAGGAATATATGTAAACGATATATGGGTCTATCTGACTGGTCAGTAACTCTGCTTGAACACTTACTTAGTTTGTGACAACCCATCCAACACTTCTGACCAGGAAGAACAGATGTTATCCCTTTAGCATTCAAACCGGCCATATCCGGCCAGAAATGTCTCACCTCTTTCTGTTCAAACCAGTTGAAACTGGCCGCTTATACTGATGTTAAGGTATTGTTCTCAAAATAAATAATATCAAAATCTCATAGATTCAATATTATGTGAGATAATTATGTGAGATACAGTGTTTACTACAAAAATACAATAGTAAAGACAGAGTAATGTGAATACTAAAGGCTTAAATGATGATGCAATCATGATGATGATTACATCAGTTATATGCACAAAATATTTCTTCTCTAGATGGGACACTTAGTTTATTGTAGGATTATTGCCAGTTCAACTCTGCAAATTGACTTCTTGCATTTTAATTAATATATTATCTATTTTTTTTCAAACTAAAACAATTGAAGAGCTTCAGTCAAACTATAGAGGACTTAACCCTTTAGATACCATATTTCTAATGTGTTACAGTTAATAAGTTTGATGTGTTTATTAAAATAACTCTTTTATTAATAAGCTGCTATTTAAAACATTACTTGACAAAAATTTCTAAAATATTATGATGGAAGTCGTCATCATCATTTAACATCTATCTTCCATGCTAGCATGGGTTAGACGGGAATTGTCCCGCTTGAGACAAGTTTGATCGGGTGACCATGTCTCGCTCGTATAGGACTTTATCTGGCAGGTTTTCTGTGGCTGGATGCCCTTCCTAACATCAACCACATTTACAGTGTGGACTGGGAGCTTTTTTACCGTGTCTCCTACATGACCACTTTACAGCATGGACTGGGTGCTTTTTGTCGTGACACCTACACAACCACTTGAGTGTAGTTTGGATATAAGTATTTAATATAACGATAAACATTTTAAAATGAGGAGTTTCGTATCATAAATCCAGGACAGTTTCAGATGGTTTGGGGTTTGGAATCAAAAGAGTTAACTATATTTACTATTGTATCTTCATAGTAAAGACTTTATCTTACATAATATTGACTCTACAAGATTTTAATGTTATTTATTTTGAGAACAATACCTTAACATTGGTATCTACGAGTAGTCAGTTATGGATTATGAATAGAAAGAGGTGAGAGAGTTCTGGCTGGATATGGCAGGTTTAAATGCTAAAGGGTTAAACAACAGAACTGTATGGTCTCTATTTATCATAACTTTGCACCGATTATCAGTTTTAGTCCCCTTAACTCTGGCCAACGCTACTGACCTTTTTTTCCTAATCATTCATTTTTACTAATAACCTTACACTATTGTCTGTAGGTTAGAGCTATAGTTTTTGTATGAACCAGTTTCTGTGTTCTGAGATTTCAATTTCATTACTGATTAACATTTATTGGAATATTTATTGCACCATTATCAATGTAACATTTATTTTTTATAGATTTGTTTTCTTCTCACTTTGCAAACTAACAGCTAAATTTGCTTTTACTTAAAGACCTTTCAAATCTTTTTAAGGTTTCAAGCTTCTAATTAATTCTTCTTTTTATTATAAAACTCTGTGATGAGGGTGATAAATGGTTAAATCAGTAGAGCGTTGAATAAAACTCTTTATTGTATTTAATTATATAGAAAGGTGGCAGATTGGTAGAATGTTGGATAAAATATCATTGCCGTATTTGTTTTGGCATGTTACCATGGTCAACTTTACTTTTCATCACTACAGGGTCGATAAAATAAAGTAGCAGTCAAGTACTAGGGTCTATTTAATAAACTTTACCCTTCCACAAAATTCTCTGACCTTGTGCCTAAATTAGAGATCAATATTTAGTTATATGTTTTGAGCTCAATTCATGCTGGTGTTAGAATTGCCTGTCATTCCTTCCAGGTCAATAAAGTATATGCATATTTGTATGTATGTAAAATATATATGTGTATATATATATATATATATATATATATATATATATATGAAAGACGTAAAATAAGAAAATTATAAAAATTAACTTACTTACTAAAATTTCACTCCAACTAATTAGTTTCTGAAAGGGAATAAACATGGTTTCCGAATGGAAAGCATGAAGAAACCTTTCGTCATCAGGAAGTCTGTTCTCAGCTAAGTTACCAGGCGATGCATGGACACAGGGGACTTATACAAAAATAATTCAGTGGATGGAAAAAAGCAAGCGTGGACTAAATTCCAAGACATTGAAAAAATCACTGCCTACTTGGTCGGTAGCAAATTCAAAAGAATCAATCACGTGACATCGAGGTTAATCAGTGAGGAGTGGGGTGTTAAAAAGACAGTGGCCGAGCCATTACTATGAACTATAGTAGCAGTTTTGGCAAATTTTGGCAAATTTTTGCTCAACAAAATAATTTGGAGATAATTATAAAGAATTAGTATATCTACCAACATATATATACAGATGCATACCTATGCTAGCAAATATATAGGTTTTGTCTTAGTAACTTTGTGGTTCAATGCAAGGGGATGCAGAACAATTATATGAAAGGCGTAAAACAAGAAAATTATAAAAATTATAAAAATTAACTTACTTACTAAAATTTCACTCCAACTAATTAGTTCTGAAAGGGAATAAACATGGTTTCCGAAGTGTGTACACATACATCAATCATCATCATTTTACATCAGCTTACCATACTAGCATAACTTGTGGAGAAGGGTATAGTAAGTAAGTTAATTTTTATAATTTTCTTATTTTACGTCTTTCATATAATTGTTCTGCATCCCCTTGCATTGAACCACAAAGTTACTAAGACAAAACCTATATATTTGCTAGCATAGGTATGCATCTGTATATATATGTTGGTTGATATACTAATTCTATATATATATATATATATATATATACATATATACACTCTTTTACCTGTTCCAGCCATCATACTGGGGCACCGCCCTTGAAATAAACGTTCCCATGCCGGGAATTGAACCCAGGCCGCCTGGGTGAAAGCCAGGAATCCTTATATATATATAATATATATATAATATATATATGTAAGGGTAAAATATTGTCTAGACAAATGTATCCACATTATGCGTGTTTGTACGAATTACGCAGGCACAATAGTTCAAGAAGGTCTGAGAGAAAAGATGTTAAAAGATCGATTCTTACCCCTCTCACACACACACACACACATATATATGTATATATACATAGATGCATTGCCAAAGAAAACTTGGATAGCAAGCTAAAGAACTTATGTAGATGGTAAAATTTTGATTATTTTCAAGTCGGATACCAAGTAAAAAAAAACTTAAGAATGGTAAAATTCCAAGATTTCATACACACACATATGTGTGTGTGTGTACACATACATCAATCATCATCATTTTACATCGGCTTACCATACTAGCATAGCTTGTGGAGAAGGGTATAGTTGATTATATCAACCTTAGTGCTTAACAGATACATTATTTTATTGACCACTCAAAGATAAAAAGCAATATTGGGCATGGTTTGAATTTGAACTCTGAATGTAAAAGACTACAGCTAAATACTGCAAAGCATTTTGTTTGAAGCTCTAATGTTTCTGCCAATCCACCACCCTTTGTTATATATATATATATATATGTGGCGACGTGGTTAGTCAGTCTGGTCACTACTTCCGATCAGATCTGAGAATAGCCCTTAGAAGGACTGTTATCGCATACGGTCTGATCAGATCTGAAGATAGCCCTTAAAAGGACTGTTGTCGCATATAGCCCTTAAAAGAACTGTTGAGGATGGACAGACGAAAGCACAAGTTGAAAGGACAAAGCAAGGCGAGATGTAAATTTGATCAGCTATTTATTTTCACATGAAGCGACGATACGAGGTACAAGGCGTGTGTGAGTGACAAAGCGTGGCAGAGGCGAGGAACAATGATACGCTAGCTGACTCTGCCAAATATCGACTGGCGAAGTGTTTGGAACCACTTTATTTATACAGAAACAATCGTTTGATGTTTAGCCGGTGTGTAGGCATTTATTCTGGTAGGTTTTAAGGGTTCTTTTGTCTCACATTGGGATAGATGGCGCTGTATATTTCACAGATGTTATTTCCGGTGGCTGTACATATATATGCTGAAGTATATGATAAATTTATATCTGTACATACATTATAGATGTAACCAAAACTGTGTAAATGTATATATAAATTTACATATTGAATACATAGACATATAAGCATTTCAGATTTGATGACAACTTCCTTGTAAATTGAAAAATGATAAATATTTTGAAATTATTTTTTAAACCTTATGGGTTCTCATCAGAAGATGTGTACATCTAAATAGTCACAAGGAAATATGTAACTGAGAGGCTCATATAACCTATTTCTTATAGTCATATCCTGACATGGATGTACATGAATATGTCAAATCTAACACATTTACATGTCTATATATTCAATCTGTAGATTTATATACATTTATGCAGTCTGTAATGTTTTGGACATAAGTTCTTTGGGGGTGAAAAGATGTGTTGTTTTATAATTTGGAAGATGGGATGTCTTATCTTCTATTCTGAAAGGATACAACTTTCTTCAAGAAGGATTTGTGTCTGAAATGTTGGAAATGTCTTCATATAACATCATACTAACTTCAATAATATTTATTCATATATATATATAATTATTATTATAGAAAGTACTTCTGCAGGACTAGAACTGTTTCATTTGTAAGAAATCATCAGGAAAGTCAGGCAATTTTTGCCTATACTTTACTAATATATTGAGTACCTTTTTTAAAGGTGTTTATTTCCTGATATACATCAGGAATCCACCTACATATATATACACAGGTAAAATTCCATTGTATCAAATACCATTATAACAAATTTTTCAGTATAACAAAATATTTTTAAATCCCCAGCCACACACTCAATGTATTTTGGCTGATCTCGTTATAAAGAATTTTTCGTTACAACAAATTTTTCTTTATACCTTATGAATTTCGTTATAACACAATTTCACTGTGTGTGTGTGTATATATATATATATATACATATATATAATGTATAATAAACAATACAATATAATTACCTCATTACCAGAGGTTTCACGAATACAAGAAACGTCCTCATTCGTTCGTCAGACAAGGCACAAGGCAATTTAAAACCTAGTGAAATATTTGAAAAATCTCCCCAAGAAAGGCAAAAGTTTAACGGGCAAAAAAAATTATATATAAATAAAAGTAATGCAAGAGATATATAAAATAAGGAAATATAGTAAGGGTATGTGTATAAATGTGTGTATATGCACCCACAAATGTACATATGTATGTACAAATGCATGTGTATAGTGAAAAAATGTGTGCGTAAGTACATACATGAAGGCAAGCATATGAGTGTATGTGTGACCACAAATACGTATATAATATATGTTGAAAAAAGAAATTGTAAGATAATAGAGTTAGCGTACATACAGACTCAGGGACTAAGGATTGAAATATATACATATACAAGGATGAAAGGACACACGCATATAAACATACACACAGGCGCAACCACATACATGTATGTGATATATACAGGGAAGGGAGTGTATCAGTCAAAGCAGTGTAAGACTGAAGGTCGATACAGATATAAAGATATAAAATATATATTTTATATTTTTATATCTGTATCAACCTTTGTTGTAACGAAATATATATATATATATATAGTAATAATAAATCTGAAGACTAAAATCCGAAGAGGGCTCGATAAAGATTGATATATATATAAAAACCCGTAGAGCAAATATTTATTATAAGTACAGATTAAGGTTTAACCCTTTAATGTTCAAACTGGCCAAAACCGGCCAGAATTCTCTACCTCTTTCTGTTGAAACTGGCTGTAACTGGTTGCTCAAACTGGTGTTAAAGTATTGTTCTCAAAATAAATACTTTCAAAATCTCATAGATTCAGTATTATGTGAGATATTATGTGAGGTAAAGCCTTTACCATGAAAATACGATAGTATATATAGAGTCATGTGAATGCTAAAGGGTTAAGCAAAGAATTGCTGCTTTCACCCTTCACGGGATTCTGTAAAGTGTGAAAGTGGCGATTCTTTGCTTAAACTTTAATCTGTACTTATAATAAATAAATATATATAGTTGTAAATGAATTTGCATGTGTTGTTTAATGAATCTACTAACCTTGCTGCACAAATAAATCATAAATTCTTTGGATAAACCACAGGTCTCTGTCTGTAGAATGGATTGAAGAACAACTTAACTAGTTTTGCCTGCTTTTACCCACTCATCGGGGATGTTTATTTCATCTCAAATACAGAGAAAGAAGGAGAATGGGTAGCTTACATCTACCTTTGAAAAATGTGATGAACAACAGGCACTGCCTCTGCTTATTATATTTATTGGCAATGTATATATATTAACTAAAGTTCTGTGATGGTTATGTTTGTAGCTAAGTGGTAAATATATATACATGTATATGTTTAATAGACATACTTAATCTCTCTCTCTCTGCAAATAAACCCTAGTTCAATTGTTTTACTTCCTAATTTAATCAGTTTGATATTGATTTAAACTTTCCTTTATAAATATTTAAGTGCACGTGTGTGTGTACACGTGTGTGTGTGTTTGTGTGTATGCATGCACAATACAACATTTAGGTTAAAGCATTTTTACATACACAGATACATATAGTAAAATTTGGTGGTGGCCATGATGGTGATGGTAGTAGTTGTTGTTTAGCCCTTTAGCATTTACATTACTCTATATTTACTATCATATTTTCACAGTAAAGGCTGAATCTCATAATTATCTCACATGATATCGAATCTATGAGATTTTGATATTGTTTATTTTGAGAACAATAGCTTAACATCAGTATGAGTGGCTAGTTATGGCTGGTTTGAACAGAAAGAGGTGAGAGAATTCTGACTGGATATGACTGGTTTAAATGCTAAAGGGTTAATAATGTAGCTTCTAAAATTTGTTTCATCTGTGTTTTTAAAATCCCATTTGTTTTGCCTATTTTGTACAGCATGTTTCTGATGTATTGTCTGTAGAATTTTTGTCTGCATTTATTTTGTCTTTAAGAATGAAAAAGTATGTTTTTCATGCATCCTCATCTCTTTTGTTTCTTCTAATTTCAATGCAATTATGAACAAATTGGCTTTTGAATCAATGACCGACAGCCTTCCTAGTGTTGGTGCCACAATAAAACATACCCAGTACACCCAGTAAGGTGATTGGTGAGAGGAATGGCACCCAGCTGTAGAAATAATGGCTAAAAGGGTTGTGAGGACTCTTCAGTTGTGTCAAGGGCACAACAACCCCTTTAGAGTTGGTGATCTACATGACAAACACACTCAGTACTATTTGTAAAGGAGTTTCTGATAGGAAGAGCATCTAGCCATAGAAAACTTGCCAAAAAATAGGTAGAGGACTCTTCAGTTGTGTCAAAGACATGATGACCTCTCAAATGCTGGACCCTTAATGAAATGCATAGTGCACTCTGTGGAGTACAGGAACATGTAAGCAAGATAAGGCTGAGAGATAAGTAGTCTAATTAAGTACTGACTTAGTCTGTGATGACCTGTCCTACCCTTGCTAGTAGGTAAAATGGATGTTAAATGATGATGTTGATGAGACAGTGTTGTCAAAGTGTCAGATGGCTGAGTGCCTAGTGGTATTAAGTTACGCTCTTTTACATTCTAATTTCAAATACCACTGAGGTTGACTTTACCTTCTGTGGTCATTAATATAAAATATCAGTCAAATACTGAGGTCAAGTTATCTTCATGTATTACATTCAAGATTTGAATGGAGTTATAATAGAAATAACTTCACCATTATTATATCAGACTATTAAATGTCTTCAATATTTTCTACATTCTTACTTTTATTACAAATTCAGTATTATAGAAATTGGCAAGTATTTCTTTCTTTAAATTATTCCACACTGTAAATTTTAAATGTGATGTTTCGCAGTTTCCACACACTGGGGTGGTATTTCATGGCCTCACTAAATTGAACTCGCTGAAAATTAGTTTTATATTCAATAGCTGCCGTAATGGAAATTTCACAGTTAGATCAGAAATTGTGGAAAAATGATAGAAGCTGAGATGTAGTTATTCAATATTTCATATATTGATACTTCTAATATGTGTTTCAATGCAACTGTAATGGTCTAAATTGGTTTTATCCAATATATTACTATACTCTGAGTTGGAAGATATTATTGTTGTGGTTTCCTGGTGGAGTTGTTAGTGGCATTTAAAACCTGGTGGAGCGCATCCCTCTCCAGGTCTGAACAAAGTTGATTTCTTCCAGAGAAGGAGAGAGAGGGTGATAAAGAAGAAATGAGAAAGAGATATGGAAAAAGAATCAACCTCATTACTAGACTGGCACCTTTTTAATTGACTTCAAAAAGATGAAAGGTGAAGTTTACATCAGTGGAATATAAACTCAGAGTGCAGCAAACCAGAAGAAATACCACAAAGTATTCTACCTGATATTCTGTTTATTTGCCACCATACTATATATCATATCATATATATCATATCATATGATATCACATCACATTACACACACAAATAACATATACAATACTGCATCATCATCATCCTCATAACTGTTTAATATCCATTTTTCCATGCTAGCATGGGTTAGACGAGTTGTCTCATTGTGAAAAAAGTTTGATCAGATGACCATGTCTTACTCACACAGAACCATTTCTGGCTTGATTTATTTGGCTGGATGCCCTTTCTAACACCAACCACATTTACAGTGTGGACTGGGTGCTTTTTATCATGGTTCCAAATGACCAATTTGACAGGTTGAACTGAATGCTTTTTGTTAGGTCACCAACGCGATCAATTTATAGGTTGAACTGGGTCCTTTTTGTCATGTCACCATCATGACCATATTACAAGTTGGAGTGGTAAATTTAACAAATGACTGACACTCCCAAAATGGAATATTTTATTTATATATTCATATATCATCATATTATGTATTTTTCAGGGTTTCATTTGTCCTCAGTGTATGAAAACCTTTAATTCAGCAGAGATCCTTCAGAAGCATTTCCAAGAACATGATGTTGTCAAGAAAGATTATGCTGATGGTGGTGTAAGTATTCCAGGATGAATGTTGTTAGACTACTTTTGTGGTTCTTAGATATCATATATTATGCTGTGGGTTTAAGTGTGTGGATATGAGAACACAAGAAACCCACACATAAACACACACACTCATACACAGACATACCCATACATAAACACACACACACTCATACACAGACATACCCATACATAAACACACACACACACATATTTTCATGCACACAAAAAAACCCAAAGAATTCACACACGCACAAACATTCACACACACAATATAAAAAACAGACACATTTGTACATACACACACATTTGTACATACACACACAGACAGAAACAATAATGCACACCTATGAAATTCACCCCATCAGCACACACAGAACCACACCCATAACACACCTGGACTCTCTACCTTGGCCCCCACTCATCTACCACCACAACCTTCTTAGTCTTTTTTCCAAACTCCAATGTTCCAACCTGTTCTCTCTCTCTCTCTCTCTCTGAAGTCTCTCACTCCCCCTCTCTCCCCCTTCTCCATTTCCTGAAGAAGGACTTGCGTCCGAAGCACTGAACCCTCTTCTTTCTTCTAAGCGTGATACTAATAAGACTTTGTTTTTTTGCATCCTTGTGTTTGTGTTGTCATTTCTTTAACTATATATATATATAAAATAATTAAGTCAAATATGTAAAATTTGGCTTCGTTTATTATAAATTATAAATTTACTGCTATATATATTTCGGTGACAGCTATCATTGGCTGTGACCTCTTCAGGCAGTCTGAATTTGTGTGGAAAAGACAGGTACACATGTTGTTGAAGTGTGTTTTACTCAGTCAATACATCGATATGTCTAGCTCCTGGGTGTGTTGTTATTCCTCTGAGGAACTATATATTTAAATATGGAGGCACATGGCTTAGTGGTTAGAGCATTGGCCTTGCAATCGAAAGGTTGTGAGTTCAATTCTCAGACCGGGTGATGTGTTGTTTCTTTGAGCAAGGCACTTTATTTCACATTGCTCCAGTTTACTCAGCTGTAGAAATGAGATGATAGGGACTGGGATCCCTATCATTCCACTGCAAAGTGGTTGTGTAGGTGCCACGACAAAAAAGCACCCAGCACTCACTGTAAATGAGGTTGGTGTTAGGAAGGGCATCCAGCTGTAGAAATCAAGCCAGAATCAGTTCCCGTCCCACCCTTGCAAGCAGGGAAAAGTGGACGTAAAATGAAATGATAAAATGATAAAATGAAATGATGAAACCCATGCTAGCGTGGAAGATAGATGTTAAACGATGATGATGATATATATATATATATATCTATCTAAGGCGGGTAAAATTCCCGAGATCCATGGACGAGTTCTCTCCAGCGGTCTCTGTCCCTCATTATCGCTGCCATGTCCTGTGTCTCCAATAGACCAGTGTCTGTCCTTAGGGCATCAACATACGTTAACCTTGGTCTTCCACTTCTAGTGTGTCCATATAGGGGCTCCCAAAGGATATATATATATTATATATATATATACTAATAATAATAAATATATACTAATAATAATAAATAATAATAAATTGATATATATATATATATACTAATAATAATAAATTTGAAGACTAAAATCCAAAGAGGGTTCGATAAGGATAAATATATATCAAATATATAAGAACTGTAGAGCAAATATTTATTAAAATAACAGATTAAAGTTTAAGCAAAGAATTGCTGCTTTCACATTAAGGGTGAAAGCAGCAATTCTTTAATAAATATATATATATACATAAATATATATATATAAATACATATTTAATAAATATATATACATAATATATAATTGTTTTGAAAAAGATAAATTAAAGGATAGGCGCTACAAAGAAAGCTTTAAGCGATACTCTGACCAACTCCAAGGAACTTCAAACATATATAGAAATATATATTTTTGTAAATAAGACAATAGAACCGTGTGGAAATGGAAGCACCAATTGAAACATAAGTTTTAAATCTCCGAAGCCGTTTATGAAAGTATTGAAGAAGACAAGAAAACACACTTCGATCTTCCGACGTGGAAGAGGCTCCTATCAGAAGAAACCGTCATCGAATCATCATTTTTCTTACCTGTTGTACAAACCTGGCTGGACACAGAACAATGCACAAGCATTCTAATAGTTCTATAGAGTTATGAAATAATTGTTTCTACTTTTGGCACAAGGCCAGCAATTACCCAGTACATTACTGGTACTTTATTTTATCGACCCCGTAAGGATGAAAGGCAAAGTCAACCTCGGCGGGATTTGAACTCAGATCGTAAAGGGACGTAACTATGCTGGGAAGCATGGCGTCCGACCCTCTACCGATACTGCCAATCCACTGCCCGTTCTATAGAGTTATGAAATAATACATATGAATAGGCCATAGATGACGAACATCATTATGTAATGTCAGTTTTATGAGGAGATAAAACGCCTCCATCCTTTTGAAGGAAAAGAAGAAAAAAAAAAAATAATGAGTATAAATCCTGGAAAACTAAGTCCAGTATTGGAAGAAAAAAAAAAAAAATATCACAAGGGATTGCCACTCCAAATTCACTATTTTCCTTTTACTTTGCTCCATTTTTTAAAATTAAATGACATGACGGTTCAGTTATATTCAAATATTGTAAGCGCGTCCATTGAGAATATCGTCTTTGACAAACTGGTCAGTTGCTCGCATGTGTGCATGCTGAATTCTGGATCTTTTCGCTGGGAACAAGCCTTGTTCCCCCCCCCTTTTTTTTGTGTACATCCATCCATTCACTCATTCATTTACTGCCATTCTACCTTCCTGTGTATCCCCCTCCATGCAGCCCGTTTTCGCTCTCGTTTTCTGGCACCTCCATATATATAGGTGAGCTATGCTGCCCTCTTACCAGCACCTCCCCTTCCAACCACACACACCAGCCACCTACCCCTGATGCCACTCAGTGCCCCAGTCCCCGGCACCACACCACATCCTCCGCCCCTCCAAATCAACACCTGCAGCACTTGCGGCACTACTGACAAACGGAAGAGGGGCCGGAACTGTTTGGGGTGTGGCTGCTTCCACCACCTCACCTGCGTTGGCTTGACTCGTCGAGCTTCCAATGCCCTCGCAGCGTGGAGGTGCAGGAGCTGCCTCTTCCCCACGTCTTCCCAGCCACGGCCGTCTGGCACACCACCAGATGGGACACGAGCTTGCCTGACGCCCGAGCCTCGCTGGTCAACATCACCCGGCTCAGGCGGCTCCGGAAGATCCCACTCAGGATCCCGAGAGCGGCACGGGTGCCGGTGGCTGATGCCCTCGCTTCGTCGATTGAGAGCGCCCTGGACTCCAGTCGAGCCAGTGACTGGGAGTGGCTGTTCTATTTCGCCCCACTCACCCTCGTCCTCCCCAGCTCTGGTGCTGACCGGGGCGGCCGGTCAACAGCAGCCTTCGTCAAGGCCAATGTCTCGTCATTTGGGCGAGCGCCCATTCCAAGTGTGCCCAGGGACGCCACACACCCCACCCTCAGGTACCCCCTATCTTCCACCCCCGAGGCCAGCGCCAAGCGTTTGCGTGACCAGGTAAACGCAAAGCTTATCATGGGTGATGTCTCGGCCGCAGTCAGAGTTGTTGCCTCAGAGGACACTGTCCTCCAACCCACCAAGGAGATCCTGGCTGCTCTGCGGTTCAAACACCCTGAGCCACCCACTGATCTCAGACCCATACCCCCACCCGACCCCCACCTGCTCCTTGTGGCTACTGATGGAGATATCATGTCCGCTATCAGGTCCTTCCCAGCTAGCAGCTGCGGAGGTGTTGATGGTCTCCGACCAGGCCACCTCAAGGAGTTGACATCCCCCCTCTCCGCTGAGGCCGGGCGCCGCCTTCTGAGTGCAATTGTGGCGCTCACCAATAGGTTCATTCATGGTGCCCTCGACCCTTACTCCGGAGGCCTCTTTTTTTCAACCAGCCTCACCGCTCTCAGGAAGAAAGAGGGTGGCATACGCCCCATTGCTGTGGGCAATGTCTTCCGGAGGCTGGCTGCCAAGGTGATCTGCACGTCCGTCACACACGAACTGCGTGAGGAGTTTAGTCCGGTGCAACTGGGTGTCGGCGTGTCCAGTGGCTGTGAGGGAGCCTCTCATGCAATCAGGCAGTTCTTCAGCAGCTGCCCATCGGTACCGGCATCCAGGGACTCCAGGCACCTCATTGTCAAGCTTGACATGAGGAATGCCTTTAACTCTTTACGCCGGGATCATCTGCTCGAGGCCTGCTTCAGCCGATCCCCCTCTGCCTACCTGTCATGTGGAGCCCCGAGCATGCTCCTAGCTGCTGATACGGTCATACCCTCGGCTACTGGGGTCCAAAAGGGCGACCCTTTGGGACCCCTCCTGTTCGCCCTTGGTATTGACCACATCGCCCGGAGTATCACGGCCCCTCTCAACGTTTGGTATCTGGATGATGCTACGTTGGGCGGGCCCGTACGGACGGTCTGCCAAGACCTTCAATCGGTGATTCCTGCCCTGGCGGGAGTCGGCCTCCGGGTCAACCTCGGCCAAGTCAGAGGTGGTGAACGTCAGCCTCGATGCTGTGAGCTTTGCAGCCTCCGTCTTGGATGTGCGGTCCATTCTCCACCAGGTTCAGGTGACCCCCAAAGATGATGTCCTCATCCTCGGGTCACCGATCCACCCGCCGGCCATCCGCTCCACCATCAGGTCCAGGCTTCAACAGCTCCAGACTCTCACGAGCCGACTGGGCTTGATTGACGGCCACCCAGCTCTCTTTCTGCGGAGGAACTGCTTGGCCATCCCAATGCTCCTCTATACACTCCACAGTGCTCCATGCTACACCCAGACACCTCTCCTCGCTGACCTCGATACTTTTATCCGAACAGCAGCCGAGGAGATATGCAACGTCAAGTTTGACGACATAGGGTGGCAACAGGCCACTTTACCGGTCAGGTATGGCGGCCTAGGCCTCCGGTCCCCGATGTCACTAGCTTTGCCGGCGTATCTTTCGTCAGTAACCTCGTGCCGCATCCTCGTCAGCAGGGTTCTTCAAAACACAACAGAACCCTCTGTGTTCAGAGAACGTGAGGCCGCCTGTGAGACGTGGGACCGGCTGGGACTTAGCTCAGTAGACGTCCCTCCTCCTTCTCCCCCTGTTGATGTCAAATCCCCCCCAACGCACTTGGGATGCCATCCAGTGCAGTCTGGCCTCAGACAGGCTCACGCGCCAGCTCGACCAGCACCACCTTGCTTGTTTTCGTGCGGCCTCCAAACCCCACAGTGGTGCCTGGCTCCATGCTCTGCCCTCCTTCTCCACTGGCACGCAGCTAGACAACCATAGCCTGCGAATCGGCGTTTCCCTGAGGCTCGGCCTCCGGATCTGCCAGCCACACCAATGTCGTTGCGGTTCCTCCGTGGACTCATTCGGCCTCCACCCGCTTTCCTGTCGCCACAGTGCCGGCTGCATTCCACGCCATACTGCCCTCAACGAGGTCATTAAGCATGGCTTAAATGCTGCAGGCTTCCCTTCCCAGCTCGAGCCGGCTGGATCGAGGGGACGGCAAAAGGGCAGATGGCATGACCATCTTCCCGTTCCGCAGTGGCAAACCCCTAGTCTGGGATGCCATTTGCACCAATTCTTTCTGCAGCCGCAACCTGGTGCAGATGCGACTGATCCAGGTTCTGCTGCACGTCGGGCTGAGGGGGCCAAACTCCTCAAATACCGGTCGCTCTCCGACAGGTTCGCGGTCGTTCCTCTGGCAATGGAAACTTCTGGTGTCCTCGGCCCCAGGGCTACCTCCTTACTCACCACCATAGGCGCTGAGCTGGCCAGCCGTAGGTGTGAGCCCCGCGAGTTGGAGTGGCTTTTCCAGCGCATCTCCCTTGCCATCCTCCGGGGAAACGCCTTCTCCATTCTGTCCGCCGGGGCTGTGGGTGGGCCCCATCGCGTACGATTACATTAGTTGAATACCATTCTTTCATCTCATACAAACTAAATATTTGCCCCCAATATATATATATATAAATACATATTTAATAAATATATATATATATATACATAATATATATATATATATATATATACACATAATATATATCAATATATATATATATATATAATATATACATAATATATATATATATATATTAAAGAGTTAAACAAGATTGAATGAGTACATCAAAGAATGAGTTTTACAGTAGATTGGAAGCACTCTACAAGAAAATATTTTCCTGAGTTATTAATATAATATTAAATTCAAATATTAATAAAATAGATGTTCTTGTGATCAATTAAATTTTATTAATCATATTTCAGAGGTACGTGAATCAGGTTCAACAGTACGTCTTCATCAGATAAAATAAATTGATACATGACATACCCTGAGATGTTAGATGGTTAAGATTTAATCAAGGTAGTGATTAACGTATGAGAAAACTCAACATTTATACCCTAATAATGAGAACATGGGAAAACGTAATAGAATCAATAGAGAAGGTGTGAGTAAGAAAAACATTGCTTTAATGTAACAGTTATAGAGTTTTTAAAATCTGGG
>CAXHJY010000416.1:97500-100000 GCA_964016885.1 Eledone cirrhosa | reverse complement strand
CATGTAGCCTTAGTACCCCCACCACCCCCTCCCCTAGTCTATGATAGATTTGGCGGATTCCGCCCTTTATAGCAGTTGGCTTAGACCCCGGATACTTGCCCCCTTTTTCCGACCGCTCCCACTATTCTCTGTGCCCTCTATATTTCTTAGTGGCACTTATGCCTTATTTTTTCGTTTCAGTATTTCTTGCTTCGCTTTTCTTCTGGGCGGGGTGGATTCTGAATTTATTTTTCCGTATTCTACCTTTATTTCGTACGAACTTTCATGTAGCTTGTTTTAGATCTTTTAGAGTTAGCATTAGTATATATTTTTCTCGGGACTCAGAATTATTATCTCGTACAAGTTCACTTTGCTGCACTGGGTCGTTGCTGGCCCGGGATGGAAACCTTTATTGTTTATTTCGTGGTAGTCTCTTTAGTATTTTGGCCCCTTTTGTTGACCCGTCACCGTATCATTTACGTACTTATACCTCTTAAAAGGGTCCTTGCCTATTCTGTCCCACCTAGTTCTTTTACTTATTTCCTTATTTATTTATTTATTTATTTATTTACTTCTTTCTTTCTTTATTTTATTCTCGCCTAACAATAGCCTGACACCTAGGTCGTAGAATTTAATTTACTTTACTTTTTTCTTTACACTTATTTGCTTTTCTTCACTCTCAGTATTTTTTCTTTCCTATTTCTACCCCCCATTGTTCTACCTACCGTTCCGACTTCCTCCCCCTCCCCCTCCCCTGTATCTTCTTTGACCTCATGCCCAGCTGTAGCTGGCACTACCAACGCTTGATTGGGTCTACTCCACCCCCTCCCCTCTTTCTCCTACTGGCAGGTTTAGCCACCATCTCCCCTACTAATTTGCAACCACAGAATTACTACTGATTTTTGACGATCACTTTGACCATATATGGAATTACCCCTTGAGAAGATCGGCTATTTAAATACCAGGATAAATTTTCATTTAGTCCAGAATTAGCCGTCGAAACGGCTTGAGCTCAGCTGTCGGGGTCTTACTGGTTCCTATTACCCACTCTACTACCTCAAGTATTGAGTACTTTGGTGCGTTATGGTCCACCTGGTTCCTTACCACATTTCCTTCGTTATATATATATATATACATACATACATAATATATATATATATATATATATATATATATGTATATACACACACATAATATATATATATATATATAAGTGCAGGGCAATAAAAATAGACGGTAGCCACGGAGTAGGCAGACCCAGAAAAACATGGGACGACATGAGACGACTTGATAAATTCCGACCTCACACACTTACACCTCTCCAAGACAATGTCACTGGACCGAGATCTTTGGCGCTACACAGTAATACAGAAGACCCGCCTTACCTAAGTACAAAGTGAAACCTACTACAGTCAGTAGGCACCTCTAACAAAAATGCAGCCCCGTCCCACTACTCCCCACCCCATCCACACCACCCCTTTCAATGTAAAGTTATGTTGGTACCACAACATCCAGTCCGAAACAAATGAGGTCGTGTAGGTGTCACGACAAAAAAACACACAGTCCACGCTGTAATGTGGCCGTGTATGTATATATATATATATAATATATATATATATATATATAAATATATATATATATATATATACATAATATATATATATATAATATATATAATATATACATATATATATAATATATATATATATATAATATATATATATATATAATATATATATATATATATATATATATAATATATATATATATATATAATATATATATATACATAATATATATATATATATATATATATATATATAATATATATATATATATATATATATAATATATATATATATAATCATCATTTCATCATTTCATTTTACGTCCACTTTTCCCTGCTTGCAAGGGTGGGACGGGAACTGATTCTGGCTTGATTTCTACAGCTGGATGCCCTTCCTAACACCAACCTCATTTACAGTGAGTGCTGGTGCTTTTTTGCCGTGGCACCTCCATGACCACTTTGCAGTGGAATGATAGGGACCCCAGTCCCTATCATCTCATTTCTACAGCTGAGTAAACTGGAGCAATGTGAAATAAAGTGTCTTGCTCAAGGAAACAACACATCACCCGGTCTGAGAATTGAACTCATAACCTTTCGATTGCAAGGCCAATGCACTAACCACTAAGCCATGTGCCTCTCTCTCTCTCTCTCTCTCTCTCTCTCTCTCTCTCTCTCTCTCTCTCTCTCTCTCTCTCTCTCTATAATAGTAATAATAAAATTGAAGACTAAAATCCAAAGAGGGCTCGATAAGGATAAATATATATCAAATATATAAGAACCGTAGAGCAAATATTTATTAAAATAACAGATTAAAGTTTAAGCAAAGAATCGCTGCTTTCACCCTTAACGGGATCTTCTGAAACTAACAAAGTCAATCTGTAAATGCAGAACTGGATATTTCAAAAAACGTTGCAACCGGAGGAAGACAGGAAGACGATACTTTGGTTCGTGGTA
>CAXHJY010000416.1:42500-90000 GCA_964016885.1 Eledone cirrhosa | reverse complement strand
TGCTGAGGATGGCTCTGAACATTAATCAGTATACACTGAGGATGAAAAACTCAGAGCTGTATGGGAGCATCCCAAAAGTCAGCTCAAAAGTGACACAGAGAAGACTGAGGTTGGCTGGACATGCTCACCGACATCCAGAGTTGACATTGCACTCAGTGCTCCTTTGGGAGCCCCTACATGGACACACTAGAAGAGGAAGACCAAGGTTAACATATGTTGATGCCCTAAGGACAGACACTGGTCTGTTGGAGATGCAGGATATGGCAGCGATAATGAGGGACAGAGACCGCTGGAGAGAACTCGTCCATGGATCTCGGGAATTTTACCCGCCTTAGATAGATATATATATATACATAATACATATATATATAAATATATATATATACATATATATATATATATATATATATATATATATATATAAACTTTCCAACTTTATATTTCTATTCTGTTATACGTATTCATGCTTATGTAATTTTTTTTTTTTATCTTTCTAGGAAGGCTTTCTGTGTCCACTCTGCAAAAAACCATTACCTTCTCAAGATGCCTTGGAGAAACATTACATGTCTGTACATGATGGCAAAATTCCGACAGTGGAAGAAAAGTAAGTTGAACATATTTTGGTTATTTCATTTTAAGAATATGGTAGGGAGGTCTCTTAAGTTGAGACAATAACTGACAACTGCTCTAGTGCTGGTGCCATGTAAATACACCCAGTACACCCTCCAAGGTAGTTAATAAGAAGGGCGCCCCGCAGTAAAAGCCATGCTCAAAGGTTTCTGGAGAACCTTCAGCTGTGTCAATGGCACGACAACTTCTCTAGTGCTGGTGCCATGAAAATGCACCCAGTACACTCTCCAAGGTAGTTGGTGATAAGAAGAGCCCCACCACCACACACACACTGTAGAAGCCATGCTAAAAAGAGTCATGAGGACTCTTCAGTTGTGTCAATGGTATGACAACTTCTCTAGTGCTGCTGATCTACATGATAAATGTACCAATTATATTCTGTAAAGTGATTGGTGATAAGAAGGGTATCCAGATAGAAAACCTGCCAAATTAAGGGTTGGGAAGACCCTTCAAATGTGTCAAAGACATAACAATCTCCCTAGTGCTGGTGTCATGATAAAATTCACTCAGTGGAACACTGAATCATATGTAAGCAAGATGGAGGGCTCCAGTCCATCTAACAGGTCAGTAGTTCCACTTAAGTACTGACTTGGTTTATGAAGACCCAGCTAATCTTTGCTGACAGAGAAAATGGATGTTAAATGATGATGGTGATGATGATGATGATGAATAAAATGGAAATATTTCTCTCAGGTCACAGATGGAAGAATTAAAGAAACAGTTGAAGGATGAACAGTGGTATGTTTCTGAACTGAAGAAAGAACTTGAGAAATACCAAGAGGGAACTGATGGTGCTATACCTTTCACAAAGAAGGTAAAAACCATTGTATTTTGTTGTGGAGAAGAGTATTAACTAAACATCTAAACATAGCTATTTTGTGGTGGAGAAGGGTATTAACTTCACATTTAAATATATTTATTTTTAAGTCATTACTTGAAGTGTTCTGTATGTATGTGTGCTTGTACTTGTGTATGTGCATTTAATCTTGTTTGTGTGCTTGTGCATGTTTGCATCTGTGCTTCTGTGTGAGTGTACGTGTGTGCTTGGTTGTGTGTATGCTGGTTCTTGTGTGTGCGCTTGTATGGAAATGTGTTTACACTTATGTATGTGTGCTTGTGTTTGTGCATATGCTTTTGTGTGTGTGCTTGTGTGTGTTTGCACTTCTGTATGTATGTGCTTATTTGTGTGTGCAGGCAGATGAGTGTGTGTGTGTACACTTGTCTGTGTGTGTGGTATGATAATATTCCAGTGTCATTGAACTAAGCTTTATATGGCTAATCTACAATCTAAATCAAAGTTACCTCTTCTAAAATCCTACTAGTTGGTCCAAGATTGTTTTATTAACCCTTTAGTTACCAACCAACTCTAGTTCTATGAAACAAAATCACCCATTTTATAGGTTTCCAATTTAAATTAAAATCTTTCAATATAAATTTATATAAGAACCTTACATTAAGTTACTATCTTAGTAATAGAATAATTAATAAATTTAGTATATACCTCAAAATTCTTCATTAATTAATTAAAATAGAGTGTATCTCATTAGAAATGTGGTCATGAAAAGGTTAACAGTTAGAGCAGAACTAGTTCCACAACTCAGTTTCAATTGTCATTTGTAACCACTTCATTTATGTCAATAATGTTCTACAAAATGACATGAATGATACATTTTCAATTTTCCTACCTCAATAAATGTGATGTTTTCATGCCTCTGTAAAGAATTTGTCATCCAAAGAGAATATTTATTGCTTCAATAATAGAAATGTTTAGTTGAACTTTTCTGAGATGTTATTTATTATTTGTGTTTTTGTGGTGCAACAGGAACGTGAAGAATTTGATTTTTACCGAATTCAGATGAAATCCTTTGAAGAAAATCAAAATGTCAGTAAGTATCTAGAAGTTAATGATTTAATCACTGCTGTATTTAAAACTGGGCCTGTTTAGTGACTGGTAACATTTTGGTAAGTAATTGGATTTCTATGAAGAACATAGCTAAAAGAAGGACTGGATTAATGGACCCATACTCAGAGGTGTCACTAGGGAAAATAGTACCTATGGCAAACCGTGAAATTGTGCCCTGCCCAATCATCTGATACCCATCTTTCAGATAACCATAAAACCAGCTCAAAAATACTAATACCATTCATTAATCCAGCCACCATGGTGCTTCTCACTCATAATAATCAAAGACAGATCATATATCTGAAGAAGTTTCTTTTCTCACTCTCTGATGATAACTTCTCTCGCTTTAATAGAAAGTGCCCCTAATCCAAGTGGCACCCAAGGCACATGCCATGTTTGCCATACCCTAGTTATGCCTCTGCTCATACCTCCTGGTGGAGTTTTTAGGGTATTGTAGTGACATATTGTTTGTCTTGGGCATTTTAAACTTGGCAGAGCCCATCCCCTCTCCAGGTCTGAATACAATCAATTTATTTCAGAAAAGAAGGAAGTGAGAAAAAGATATAAAGGAAGAATAGACACTAGAATTGGACTGGCACTTTTTTTTATCATCATGAAAGGATGAAAAGCAAAGTTCATTTCAGTGGGTGTTGAACTCAAATACCACAGAGTATTCTATCCAACATTCTAATTCGCCAAAAATTAGGATTGAAAAATGATTAAAACCCTTTTCATAAATCCCAGCTTAGTTTTTAGCATAGGTTTAGTAGGAAACAACCATATTTCTGTTAGAATATGTATTCAGTATTTCAGCAAGGGCTTAGAATTGCATGTTTGTTTTTTATTTTGTAAAGTAGTCACAACAAAAAGTGCCCAAAGCACACTGTAAAGTAGTTGTGTTAGTATCATGACATAAAATGCCCAGTTCACACTATTAAAGTAGTCATTTTGGTGCCACAATAAAAAGCACCCAGTCGACACTGAAAATGTGGTTGGCGTTAGGAAGGGTATCCAACCATAGAAACCAAGCCAGAAACAGTTCAGTATAAGCAAGACACGGTCATCTGATCGGACTTGACTCACAATGGGACAAATTGTCTAACCCATGCTAGCATGGAAAAATGGACGTTAAACAGTCATGATGATGATGTTTCTTTCATTCCTTTCTGTCTTCTGTCAACAGGTGCAAAAGAATTGCAAGCTATGGCCACTGAGTTAACTGAAACAAAAAAACAACTTGAAGAAACTAATCAAATAAAAGGAAGTGTTGAACAAAAGGCAGCAAAGCTAGTAAGTTATTGGTACCAGTTAGTATTTTAATATATAATGGTGGTATATATTATATTGTAGTATACTGACTGACATCTTAACCTGTGGAGGTTCTTGGTGATATTTACTAGTATCATTGAAGCATACTCAGAGTAGACAGTAAACATTAATAAAGGGATTAGGCCTTATGTTAGCAAATGGGCCTTATCATTATAAAGCAATATGTAAAAATATTTAACTACAAAAAATATTTACTTTCATCATCATCATTACTATTTAGTGTCCATTTTTCCATGCTAAAACTTTATATATATATCCATGCTAACGTGGAAGATAGACGTTAAACGATGATGATGACGAGGATGATATATACACACGCACACATACACACACACATATATACATGTGGAAAAATGGACGTTAAACAGCTACACTGTAAAGTGGTCATGTAGGTACCACAACAAAAAAAGCACCAAGTCCCGACTGTAAAGGTGGTTGACGTTAAGAAGGTCATCCAGCCATAGAAACCAAGCCAAAATTAGTTCTGTATGAGCAAGACAAGCATCCAACCTGGCTTGTCTCACACCAGGACAACTCATCTAACCCATGCTAGCATGGAAAATGGACGTTAAACTGTGATGATGATAACAAAGAGAAAGTGTGTGTATTTAGAAAACAATGAGTGGAATTTGAAAATTGAATTAGATTTCACCATAACTGTGACTAAATAAAACTTTAATAATAACGAGGCATATAAAGCCACTGAATAGGAAGAAAATGGAGTGAGATACAAAATCACTATTGATGATAGGAGGCAACTCTGCAATTAATTTTAGTAATATTTATGACACTAATATTATTGTATAAATAGTAATGCACTGGGTAATTGCTGGCCTTGTGCCTAAAGTAGAAACAATTATTGTATAAATAGTAAATTATTTCTTGTACTATTATTATTGTATAAATGGTAAATTATTTCTTGTACTATTATTATTGTATAAATAGTAAATTATCTCTTGTACTATTATTATTGAATAAATAGTAAATTATTTCTTGTACTATTATTATTGTATAAATGGTAAATTATCTCTTGTACTATTATTATTGAATAAATAGTAAATTATCTCTTGTACTATTATTATTGAATAAATAGTAAATTATTTCTTGTACTATTATTATTGTATAAATGGTAAATTATCTCTTGTACTATTATTATTGTATAAATAGTAAATTATCTCTTGTACTATTATTATTGTATAAATGGTAAATTATTTCTTGTTGACATTTTAACAGGCTGGTGATATTGTAACAGTCAAAGCTTTAGCAGATGAGATTTTTGGACAGAAAGCAGCTCTTGAAGATCACATCGTCACTCTAAAGGTGAAGAAGTTTTTATATTTTGTTCATTTATTAGGTTTTATTTCTACATGATAGCTTCTGTTATCTAGTTGACCCAATTAGTAGTGGAGGAGGTTTCTTAGAAAGTATAGAAGCTAGAATAATGATAGCTTGTGTTACCTACATGACCTAATTAGCAGTGGAGGAGGTTTCTTAGAAAGTATAGTAGCTTGTATAAAAAAGGGATAGTAAATATTCAGAGATACTACTTTTGTTGACAACATATAGCTTCTCTCTATGAATGAAAAGCCGGCTGTTTCATGCTTGCATGTGAAATGCAATGTTGTATGGAAGTGAAACATGGGCAGTAAATGCAGGGGCTGGAGAGAAATGAAGCAAGCTTGTTTCAATGGATATGTGATGTTAATATGTATGAATGGTGAAGTATGGATAGGTGTAGAGAAAAATTGGTTATAAGATGAATCAAATGTGGTGTGCAAGAGAGATGACTGCACTGGTAAGGACATGTGATGTGTATGGATGATGATTGCTGAGTGAAGAAGAGCCAGGAATTCCCAGTGGAGTCAGGAAGATCTGGATAGAAGTAGTAAGAGCTGATCTCCAAACACTGAATCTTACAGAGGAGATAATGAATGGAAAGTGTAGGTTGAGAGATGTGATGGAAAAGACAAGCATAGAAAAACAGGCTTAAAAGTCTAACAGGAATTTCTTCACAGTTTCATCACAGACATTTTCCTCAGTCAGGTCTTTCTTGACCTAAACTTCCTGGGGATTGTCCAGCTGCTTTTTCTTCACACCGGTTGCCATCGAGACCTCAGGCATGTTTGAACCCTGTACTGCTGAGCTCCTTCGCAAGATCGGAATGTCAGCAACCTGTCAGAGGAAGGAGCCTGCGAGCTGGGGTGGCTGTTGCACTGGCCATTGTCTGCGGGAATACTTTTGCAATCTTGTCCGTGGAGCACAGCCCCAACGCCGCCACACCCTAGACCCAGAGCCCATGACTCTCCCCCTTCCCCCTCCTATTCTTCTGTGACCCCAGAGCCCATGCATTTCCATTCATTTTCCGTTTTTAAATATCTGTAGTGCTGCTGTTTGAAATTATTTAATATAGAATGTGAAGTAACAAAGAATTTAGTCAAATCTGCTGTCTCAGTGATATTTGCCACCTGTTTGTTCCAACTCCATTATATCCATGGTATTCTGTGTAACAGTCTATATGCAAATGTCCAAATTTTGAAAAAACCCATCCTAGAAAATACATGAGTACAAAATAAGTTCATTTAAAAAAATTATTATTGAAATATAATGTTTTCATTTCTTCAGCAACAACTTGAAGATAAAGTTCAACAAGTTGAGAAATTAGAGACTCAGCTATCTTTAAGGTAATAAATATTTTAGTTTTGTAATAAACGTTTTACTTTTATTATTCTGAAAATGTACAGCCAAAAAATACATTCTTACATCTGATCTAAAATAGTGTTGCATAATATCTCACTATTTCAAGCCTGTACCTATAATTCAAAGAGCCAGCCTTGTCATATACTGTGTCATACTAAATTTCATTGATATTATGTTAAGGACACGCATGTGGATGCTTAGTCATTTACAAATTAATTTCATGAGCTGGCTGTTCAGTTGATCAAATAACTGGAACACTCATCATGGAAACTGATGGAGGCCCATTCCATGTATATACATATATTGCTTTACACTTCTACTGAGTGTTTCATTACAACACTTGTAACAGAAGAATACCAGTTACACCAGATAGTCTGCTAAGAATCATTCATGAAGGCTGAACTATCTTTTCAGATTACATGGCTTGCTTTGCTTGAGCTAACATTTCATAGCATTGAAATAGAAAGCTTTTTGTCCTCTGCACCATTCATTTTGCCTCTTAAGCCGATCACATTCAATTGCTAATGGTTAACAGCAAACAAAAAGTATATCCCATTCACTATTGAATGAAATATGTTCCAATGAATGTGTATTTTATGCATTACCTTAAATATGTATTTTCTAAAAATGAACACTGGAAGGTGGAAGCGATAAAATGTACCCAGCTGGTACCACAATAAAATGTACCTAGTCCACTCTGTAAAGTGGTAGTACTTGTACCATGATAAAATGTACTCACTCAACTCTGTCAAGTGGTAGTACTGGTGCCACAATAAAATGTACCCAGTCCACACTGTAAAGTGGTAGTACTGGTGCCACAATAAAATGTACCCAGTGCACACTGTAAAGTGGTGGGGCTGGTACAACACAAAAAGGACCCAGTACACCCTTTCAGGTGGTAAAGGTGGTTCCATGAGAAAACAAACCTAGTATATGCCATGAAGTTGTTGGCATTAGGAAGGGTATCCAGTCATAAAA
Organism: Eledone cirrhosa; assembly: GCA_964016885.1. Taxonomy (NCBI): domain Eukaryota; kingdom Metazoa; phylum Mollusca; class Cephalopoda; order Octopoda; family Eledonidae; genus Eledone; species Eledone cirrhosa. The sequence goes on along the minus strand of CAXHJY010000416.1, from coordinate 82,463 downwards.
ACCATCCCAAAATGGAATATATGAACAAGACACAGTTGTCTGACGATCCATCTAACCCATGCAAGCATGGAAAATGGACATAAAACTGTGATGATGTGGGAAAAATCTTCAAGAAATTTTTTTTTGTTTTGTTATATATGTAGACCTGAAGAAGATGATGCTACTGTCCTAAAACAAGAACTAATTTCTGTTCAAACTGTGATGAATAAAGTAAATTTAGAACGAGAAAAAGAGAAAGAGGATCTTGAAAAACTTTACAAAGAGCTGCATATAAAGTATGAAGAGTAAGTAGATTGTTTTTCTTTATCCTGCATAATCTTTTCCTGTGTGTACCTGACATAGAAGGTTAGCCTTCATCATACTATCAGTTTATGGAGGCATGTGACCTAGTGGTAAAGGTGTTGGACTTACAGTCATAATGAATTCGATTCCTGCGCTGGGTTGAGTATTGTGTTCTTGAGCAAAACACTTCATTTCACATTGCTTCAGTATACTCAGCTGAAAATGTGTACCAGGGAAGAGCCTTGTACTCTCAGTTGCTTAATGCCTTGAAAACCAGGATAAGCACCAGCCTGATGAGCCTTCAGGCTCAAGACAGACTGCAAACTTTTAGAATATGTCCCCTCATTCATTTCGTCATACTGTTATAATCATCATCACTACCACCTGTTCCTATTAAGTGCAAATATAGCTTCATTAGTGATCATAAATGAAAATAAAACCCTTTTGTACAACATGTAAGATAGAATATAGATTGGTGATAGAAAGTAACAAATAATATATTAACCCTTTTCATACCAACCAGCTCAAATCTGCCCTAATTCTATGATGTCAAATCTCTTGTTTTAAAATTGAAATACAAATATAATGCTTCACTGTAACATTTGACTAAATAACATAGTCTTAATAACGTATGTGGGTTTATACACCCTGTTATTGAGACTGTTATTTAGTCAAAAGTTATGACGAATTCTTATATTTCTACTACAATTTTCAAACTTTGCTTGTCTCTCTCTAAATATACTTCATTTATATTTAAATTTAGAAAAATGCTATGGTAGAATATCTTTGTTAAACTATGTACTAAATGTCAGCTTAACTCGTTAGTATTTATATTACTCTATATATACTATTGTATTTTCATGGTATATACTTTATCTCACATAATATAGAATCTATGAGATTTTGATATTATTTATTTTGAGAACAATACCTTAACATCAGTATGAGTGGCCAATTATGGTCAGTTTGAACAGAAAGAGGTGAGAGAATTTTGGCCGGATAGTGCTAGTTTAAATGCTAAAGGGTTAATAATGTGGCTAGTTATTTTACTAAATTTCTTCAAATTGTCAATAATTTACAAAATTAATTGAAAAACATAGGTGATATATTTCCTTAGAAATATGGTATCAAAATCAATGTTAATTAAGACATTTAGTAATTTATTATTCATTATTATTTTCATATTGTAAGGGTGGGGGGTTGGCAGCGTCGGTAGAGCATTGTACAACATGCTTGTGGCATAGAGTTACAACCCCTTACATTCTGAGTTCAAACCCTGCTGAGGTTAGCTTTGCCTTTCATCCTTACAGGGTCATTAACATAAAGTACCAGTAATGCACTGGGGTTGATTGAATTGACTTTCCCCTCCCCTAAAATTGCTTCCATATTGTAAAATCTTCTAATTTCATACATCAAGCATAGTTGTACATATTCTCTAATTCCAATATTTTATTATTTTAGGTCTGTCAAACATGTAGGACACCTTGAAGCTCAGTTAAACTCTTTACCCAAAACAGCCGATGTTTCTGAGTAAGTTAGAAATATTTCTTTGTTTTTCTTTTGTTTACGTTTTTCCTTAATTTAGTTGCATTTCAACTTTACCAAAAAACCTTAAAAAGTAGAAGTGGTTTCTTGATACAAATTTAACCCTTTTCATACCAAACCACCTGAAACTGCCCTGGTTCTATGATTCAAAACTGTATATTTTAAAGTGATTATGTTTATCTAAAGGCCTTCCATCATACGAGGGTCAGTTGAAAAGTTCATAGGCTGACCAAGATACTCTCATGGAACGACCAAATGAGGTTTATTTTTCAACATAGTCCCTGGAAAGAAACAATGCAGTTATTAATAAGAAGAGTTGAAATCAATGCATGCAAGATTTCACAGCTCTAGCTTCACTCCTTCATAGACAGCTTATGAATGTTTCAGCCCGCCCTCATATTATGTCAGAACCTTTGATAAGTTATGCTTCAAGCACCAGTTTAATAATGAGAAAGTTAGTTGCATTACTAAATCATTCAACATTTTTGGTTATTTTCAAAATCATAGGCAGTTACTTTATTTTATCAACCCAGGAAGGATTTAACATAAAGAGCTAGAATGATTTATTTTAGTTAGCCATTAAGGACCATTAGAGGAAATGCTAAAACTAGGTATTTAGTTAGCCATTAAGGGCCATTACATGAAATGCTAAAATCTAGGGAGATTGCAGAAAATGTGTGTGGATGAATAAGACAAAATTATACAAAAATGTGATGTGTGTGATTCAGGGACATTATACTGAGGATATTTTTTTAAATGACATATTTATGGAGAAAACACAATAAATAAACCAAAATATTATTTTTGAAAGGTACATATTAAAATAGAGTTTCTATCTAGTCAGTACTCAAGCAGAGCCACTGATATCTTGGTGAGCCTGTAGCACACATCCTGTATAAGATATTCTGGTACTCAATGTTTTGTTCTCAGCCCACTACAGTTTATCATAGTTCTCCAGGCCATAATAGAGTTGTTTAAGACTGGCTGTCCATGGGAACTTCTCTATGTGGATGACCTGGTCCTTATAGCTGAATACATAAACAAAATAGGGAATAAGTTTTGACTATGGAAACAGAATTTGGAATTAAAAGGGCTGAGAGTAAACTTAGTCAAAAGGCAAGTGCTAGTAATTAGGAAAGAAGATAGGTCCCTGATAAAAGTGGTTGATAGCATCTGCTATCTAGGTGAGCTAATTAGCTGTGGAGGAGGGTGCTCCAAGAGCATGCTAGCTAAAATAAGGATAGATGGAAGAAGTCTAGCGAACTACTCTCACTGTTGACAAAAGGTTTCTTTCTATATCCAATGATGCCTATGTGCAAAGTGTGATGCTGCATGGTAGTGAAACATGTGCAGTGACTGCAGGGGACATGCATAGGCTGGAGAGAAATGAAGCTACCATGCTTCTGTAGCGCTCTCTAGACAGGGAAGTAGCTAGAGTTACTTCCCGTCAAAAGTCTAGAACCCTCTTTGTAACTTCCGGAAAGAGGATATAAATAGCAGCAACGCAGTCAAGCTCTCTCTCTTTTGGCGCCTTCCTTCAAACTAACAACACTGAAGACAAGCATGTTAACTTTTCTCTAACCACCTATCATGGATCTGGACTATACCTAATTATGTACGAGAATATTTGTTTACAACAATTATAACATGGAACTACAATAAAATGAAGACTTATATTCGATACCTGTTCCGAGAAACTGCTTACGTTTTATCATTATCTTTGTAATGGGAATTAACTCTCATTCGACATGGTGTTGTAAAAATATCTTATCCTTTTCTTTATAAAATTTAGTAGTTAGATTCCGGTGACATTTACTCGAGTAAATAACCCTGGGTCTGGCAGAACACTAAACTTCATTGGATGTGCAATGTGAATGTGAGAGAACGGCAGAGCCTGGATGAACTGAGGGAGAAACAGGGTTTAAGAGGAATCTGAAGTTGTGTGCAAGAGAGAAGACTGTGTTCAGACCGTCATGTGATGCAGATGGATAATGATCACTGGGTGAAAAAGTGCCAAGAAATTGCAGTGGAGGGAAGCCACAGTTGTGGTAGACCAAGGAAGACCTGCACAGAAGTGAATGAGAGCTGATCTGAAATTGCTGAAACTCAAAGAGGAGATGACAAAGGAACATTTGCAAGCATGGAAGAACAGATGTAAAAACAACAATGTTGGTGATGATGATATAGTTTAGTATAAGTTGTAATATAATTGTTTTAATTTCTTACACTTTCAGACTTCATTCTGAATTGAATTCAAAACAGAATTTGGTTCATGACCTAGAACTACAGATAGAGAAGAAAAATACTTCAATTTTAGAAATCAAGAATGAGAAGACGAAAGTAAGTTAAACCTAAAATGACTTTCTCTCTCTCTCTCTGTGGCTTCAATCGAAGTAATAATTTATTACCTATAATATATGAAATAGTATGTGTGAGAGCATGTGCAAACAAACAAATATAATGGGGAAATGCAATTAAGAATAGTAACATTGAGGACCTTGTGTTCATCAACATTGTGTTTTCCCTGCTAACAAGGGTTGGACCAATTGGATATTATTAGTGTAATGAAACAATATTAATCATTGACTAGTGCCAACCAATGTACAATCTTTTACATTTACTTAGGGATTCTTCCATCATTGCTTTGACAAGTATTCTAAAAGCTATGCTTCACTGATGAGGTAATAATAAGATTGAAACATGTCCAGGGTTGTCTCCCATACTTGCTGAAATAATTACGATAATATTAGACATATTATATTAGACCCAGAAAAACCTGGGACGATTTGATAAATTCCGACCTTACACACCTCTCCAAGACAATGTCACTGGACCGAGATCTTTGGCGCTACGCAGTAATACAGAAGACCCGCCTTGCCTAAGTACAAAGCGAAACCTACAGTCAGTAGGCACCTCCTAACCAAAAATACACCCCCACCCACTACCCATACCCCCACCCCCATCTACACCTAAAGTTATGTTGGTACCACAACATCCAGTCCTAAATAAATGAGGTCGTGTAGGTGTCACGACAAAAAAACACACAGTCCACACTGTAATGTGGCCGTGTAGGTAACACGGTAAAAACCTCCCAGTCCACACTGTAAACGTGGTTGGTGTTAGGAAGGGCATCCAGCCATAGAAAACATGCCAGACAGGCCTCACGTGGGACAATTCCCGTCTAATCCCATGCTAGCGTGGAAGATAGACGTTAAACGACGATGATGGTGATGATGATGATTTGCAATAACTTGGTTAGCTTTTTACTGCTACTTCTCTTGATAGGGTAAGGAGGGCTCTTCAGTTGAGTCAAAGACATGCAACCTCCCTAATGCTAGTACCATGATAAAGCACCTCCCAGTGCTAGTGCACTCTGTAGTGTTGTTAGTTTTAGGGGGTTGCCAGTTGTAGAAAACATGCCAAAAAAAAAAAAGGTCAGAAGGATTATTCAGTTGTGCCTATAGTTGGTGATCTGCACGATAAACACCAGTACATGCCGTAAAGTGGTTGGGGATAAGAAAGGTGTCCAGCCATACAAAGCTTGCCAAACAAAAGTTTGGTAAGACTCTCCACTTGTGTTAAGGACATCGCAACTTCCCTAGTATTGGTGGTCTACATGATAGATACACCCATAATGTGTCAGAGACATGGCAACTTCCCTAGTATTGGTGATCTACATGATAAATACACCCATAATGTCAAAGACATGGCAACTTCCCTAGTATTGGTGATCTACATGATAAATACACCCATAATGTCAAAGACATGGCAACTTCCCTCGTATTGGTGATCTACATGATAGATACACCCATAATTTACATACATTACACTTTTCAAATGATTGGTGGGAGGAAAGGCAATAGAAAACAATAGAAAACCTGACACACACTTCAAACAGGTTTTTGTCTTAAATCAATAGCATTTACATTACTCTATATTTACTATTGTATTTTCACGGTAAACACTTTATTTCACATAATTATCCCACATAATATTGAATCTACGAGATTTTGATATTATATATTTTGAGAACAATACCTTAACATAAGTATGAGCAGCTGGATACAGTCAGTTTAAATGCTAAAGGGTTAATACTTGAATTAACATGCACATATCTGTGTATATTTCTTTTCTTAAAGTTAGAAGAAGAATTGAAATTCTACCGACAGAAACATGAGGACCACACCAAAAATCTGTCTCAGCTACAATCAGAATTATTATCTAATCAAAATCAGTTAGGAGAACTTCAACAAAAACTTGAAGAAAAGGATGATGAATGTACAAAACTAAATTTAGAAAATGAACAGGTAAGTTTATTTTTCTGTTGTTATAACTACTTTCTTCATGTAATATATTTTTACATTTGACAAAAATCATTAAAATCTTTAAAAATGTTAATTTTTAGTTTATAATCAACCACAATAATACATGAGTCAGCTGAAAACTTAATTAACTGACCAAGATACTCTCATAGAATGACCAAATGAGGTTTAGTTTTCAACATAGTCCCTGGAAAGAAACAATGCAGTTATTATTAATAAGAGTTGTAATTAATGCATGCAAGATTTCACAGCTCTAGCATCACTCCTTCATAATCAGCCTATGAACATATATATATATATCTCCATCTGTAAGATTTGACATTTTACACACATAAACACAATGCATTTCCTACCTCAGTCATGTTGCTACAATAAGAAGTTCACTATCCAATCACAAGCTACTCTACATTTGCCACTGTAAATAGTTATTTCTCCAAAGTTACCCAAACATTTAATCCTGTATGCCATTTGTACATACATGCTGAACATTTATGTAATTATATCCTTGAAATGAATTATTAAAATATCATTCTTATCACTAATCACTTCCACATGTCAGTAACCAACATAAACTGTAGGGTTTCTCTTATGCAAATCATTAATTTATCAAAGCACAAATTACCCAGTTTGTATGATTGTTCATATATCTGTTAATCCTGGTATATATTGGCATGCCAATCCTGGACTTCAAAAATTAAATACATTCAGCTCTGTCGCTGTCATTATTGAAGGTATGGGTCTACAAGTAAGGAATAAAACAATTGATTTCTACAAGAGTTCTTGGCTGAAAGAGTGCTTCACAACCCTGTTTTACATCTGTCTCATTCCTCTCAGTTATGTTGTTACTTAATATTAGAATTTCCCTTGTAAAGACACAAATATGGTGATGTGGTTAAGCTTTTTCACAAATAGGTGATCCTGGATTTGATTTCTTTATGCAGCAACTTAGGGAAATGTCTTCTATTATAACCTTAAGTTGACCAATACTTTGAGGATGGAACTTGGTGGATAGAAACTGTAAAGAAGTCTGTTTTATTTATAAATAATAACCCTTACTAGACTTCATTGTTCAATACTAAGAAAAAAATGAAAACATTTAAGTGACTTCCTAGTTTATGGTTGAGTGGTTGTTGCATTCCCTGTTTTTGTATTCAAAGATCGTAAATTGAAAGGTTTTACCCTATTGATAGCAGTATGCCTGAAACCAGCCCAGGTTTTACACCATGATATTCCCCATATTTAGCTGCTATTCCTAGCACACCTATGGATCACCATGAGGTTTCCCCTATTTAGCTGCTATTTCTAGCACACCTATGGACCACAATCAGGTTATCCCTTTTTAGTTAATGTAGCTGCTATTTCTAGCACACCTTTGGACCATCATGAGGTTTTCCCTATTTAGCTGCTATTCCTAACACCATCAGATACCTTGTTTAGCGGCTATTTCTATGTACCTACATACATGTTACATATGTACATTCTCTCTCTAGACTCAAGTTATTGTAGCTCAATCTTCTCTCTACTCGATGCAATCTAGTCTACTTATTTCACCACTATTTGCATCTACAATAAATGTTTTATCTCAAGCCAAGAAAGAATCTCTAGTTTGGAATAGTAGCCAAATCTCCCTCAAATTATGCCCTGTGGTCTTAAGAAAGGAAAGACATTGGATAATCTAGTCCTTAATGCACTGTGTCTGAGATAGTCATAGCTGGAATGTCTTTAATTATAGGTTTATCTGATCAAGGCTGTCATGAGATAAACAACAATGAATGTTTAAGATGTCTTTCATGTCTGTCCAGGTTGAATATCATCATTCTACTGACAATTTAATGAGGCTCTTTTACCTATTACTATCCTAGATTTAGGACTTAAAATATGTAGTCCTTTCTTTTACTTATTACTATCCTAAGATTTAAGTCTTAAAATATGGACCAGCATGAGGTTTCTCCTATTTTGCTGCTATTTCTAGCACACCTATGGACTATCATGAGGTTCCCCTTTATTTAGCTGCTATTTTCAGCTCGCCTATGAACCTCCATGAGGTTTCACCTATTTAGTTGCTTTTTCTAGCACACCTATGGACCACCATGAGGTTCCCCCAATTTAGATACTATTTCTAGCACATTTATGGACCACCATAGGTTCCCCCTGTTTAGCTGATGTAGTTGCTATTTCTAGTACACTTATGGACCACCATGTGGTTTTCTCTGTTTAGCTGCTATTCTCCCACACTTATGGACCACCATGAGGTTCCTCCTATTTGGCTACTATTTCTAGTACACATATGGACCACTATGAGGTTCTCCTTTTTTAACTAATGTAGTTGCTATTTCTCGCATGCGTTTGAACCACAATGAGGTTCTCCCAATTTAACTGCTATTTCTAATGCACTTATTGACCACCATGAGGTTTCTCTTATTTAGGTACTATTTCTAGCACACCTATGGACCTCCTTGAGCTTTCCCCCTATTTAGCTGCTCTTTCTAGCACACGTATGGACCACCATAAGGTTCCCCCTATTTAGCTGCTATTTCTAGCACATCTATGGACCACCATAAGATACCTTGTTTAGATGCTATTTCTACCACATTTATGGACTACCATGAAGTTCCTCATATTTAGCTGCTTTTTCTAGCACACCTATGCGCCATTATGTGGTTCCCCCTATTTGGCTGTTATTTCTAGCACACCTATGGACCATCATGGGGTTCTCCCTTTTTAGCTAATGTAGCTATTTCTAGCACACTTATGGACCACTATGAGGTTTCTCCTATTTAGCTGCTATATCTAGGACACCTATACACCACCATGAGGTTCCTCCTATTTAGCTGCTATATATAGCACACCTATTGACTGCCATGAGGTTTCCCCTACTTAGCTACTATTTCTAGCACACCTATGGACCTCCTTGAGCTTTCCCCTATTTAGCTGCAATTTCTAGCACACCTATGGGTTGTTCCCTTTATTTAGCTGCTGTTTTTAGCACACCTACGGACCAATATAATGTTTCCCCTGTTTAGCCGATGTAGTTCCCCCCTGTTTAGCTTCTATTTCTAGCACACCTATAGACCACCATGAGGTTCCTCCTATTTAGCTGCTATTTCTTGCACACCTATGGACCACTATGATATTCCCCCAGATACAAGACTGCTTATTTTAAAAGAAAGTTTTGTTAAATAGCAGCTTACTAATGAAAACGTTTTTTTTATTTTATTGAATATCTTCAATTAAAAAAAATATATATATTTTTCGAAACTATTTGAAATATATTTACATCATCATCATCATCATCATCGTTTAACGTCCGTGTTCCACGCTTGCATGGGTTTGGACGGGGGTTTTCCCACTTGAGGCAAGAGTGATTATCTTGCTCGCATAGGACTATCTGGCGGGTTTTCTACAGCTGGATGCCCTTCCTAACACCAACCACATTTACAGGGTGGGGCTGGGAGGTTTTTACCGTGTTGCCTACACGGCCACATTACAGCGTGGACTGTCTGGCGGGTTTTCTACAGCTGGATGCCCTTCCTAACACCAACCACATTTACAGTGTGGGACTGGGAGGTTTTTACCGTGTTGCCTACACGGCCACATTACAGCGTGAACTGTGTGTTTTTTTGTCGTGACACCTACACGATCTCATTTGTTTCGGCCTGGATGTTGTGGCACCAACATAACTTTACATTGAAAGGGGCGGTGTGGATGGGATGGGGTGGGGGTGGTGGGACGGGGGTGTATTTTGTTAGAGATGCCTACTGACTGTAGTAGGTTTTACTTTGTATTTAGGTAAGGCGGGTCTTCTCTATTACTGAGTACCGCCAAAGGTCTCGGTCCAGTGACATTGTCTTGGAGAGGTGTAAGTGTGTGAGGTCGGAGAAATATGAAACAAAGGGGTTAACTGCCAGAAATACATCTAGATGTATATAGACACTTGTTCCAACAATTTATATACACATTGAAATCTTCAAAAAGCATCTGGTCACAGATATAAACTTGATCTTTCTTTCCTTAAATAAAGATATTACAACAAATTCTATTATTACTTCAATCACGCTGAGGTTAGCTTAACTTTCATCCTTACGGAGTCAATAAAATAAAGTACCAATAATGCACTGGGGTCGATTTAAACGACCCCCCCACCTCCAAATATATGTTGCCCTTGTGACTAAATCAGAGATCATTATTACGGATTGGCAGTATCAGTAGAGGGTCAGACACCATGCTTTCCAGCATAGTTACGTCCCTTTACGATCTGAGTTCAAATCCCGCCGAGGTTGACTTTGCTTTTCATCCTTACGGGGTCGATAAAATAAAGTACCAGTAATGCACTGAGTAATTGCCGGCCTTGTGCCTAAAGTAGAAACAATTATTACTTCATTTAATGTGTCACTAACCTACTGTATATATCTGGTTTAGAATAGGTATACCCTATACCTGTGTTGTCTGAGGCAACTAAAAAGGTTGACTGCAGGAAAGGCATCCGAATATAAAACATTACCTCAAAAAGGACCCTATGAATATGAAGCTTCTGATAGGGGCCTGCAAGGCTAACTATCTGCTTTAGCAGGGGAAATTGTCCTTAAAACAATTGTTGTTAGTATGTCACTAACATGAAGAAAACAATGTCATATTCAGTTGTGTTATTTTGTTGTTTCAGTTAAAAGAAGATTGTAAGAAATACCAAAACCTGTCAGTGGAACATTCTAATAAAATTAATGAACTCCATTGTCACCTTGATGGGAAAAAAGGGAAGACATCATCTTTAGAACAATTACTAGAGGAAAAGGAGAATAAATTGAAAGAAACTAATGAACGGATTATAAAGGTACCTCATTTATGTTATCATTATCATCATTTAATGTCCATTTTTCTACATTAGCATGGGTTAGAGGGGTTGTCCTGTTTGAGGAAAGTTGGGTCAGTTGAGCATGCCTTGCAGAACTGTTTCTGGCTTGATTTCTACAGCTGTATGCACTTCCTAACGCCAAGCACATTTATAGTGAGTGATGGGTGCTTTTTGTTGTGACACCTACATGACCACTACTGTATGGACTGGGTGCTTTTTGTTGTGACACCTACACAACCACTTTACAGTGTGGACTGGGTGCTTTTCGTCATGACACCTTCATGACCACTTTACTGTGTGGATTGGGTGCTTTTTGTCATGACACCTACATGACCACTTTACAGTGTGGGCTGGGTGCTTTTTGTTGGGACACCTACACGACCACTTTACAAATTTTATGGGAACCTTTTCATGTTGAAAGGCTGCATTAAGTTACTTGTAATATAATAAGACTGCATTCAAGAAACCGTAATTATATATTTTTAAATTTTGATAATCACAAGTGTACTAAATCCCCACAAGTTCTTACCGACCAGCCTCGAGCAATAGTGGCTCCAGTCAACACATAACTTACTCATGTCTCTTTCTTTCAGTTGGATAAAACTGTTGCTGAAAGGAATTCAGAAATTTCTACACTTCAAACTCAACTGGCAGAAATGCGCACTGACATGCAGAATCAGCTGCATAAAAAAGAACAGTCCATGAATGAGATGAAACTACAAGCTGACAAGGTATGAAACCTCTTGTTCTGTTGTATTTTTATATGTTTTGTAAGGCATGGGAAAGCTGTGTACACCAGGTTTAAAATAGGTATGCCATATCTCTGCAAGTCATAAGAAGTGACTAAAAGGGTTAACACAAGGAAGACTGATATGGGGCTTACTTACAAGACTAACCCCCTGCTTCAGTATAGAAAATGGCCTTAAAATGCTTATTGTTGTTGTAAGGAACATTTATATAAGTATGTGTAGATTTTAACTCCTGATGTAGTTGTAGCGGCACTGTAGTGACATGCAGCATGTCTTGGCATGTTAAAAACCTGGTGGGGACCATCCCTCTCCAGGTCTGAACAAAGCCAATTTCTTTCAGAGAAGGAGAGATTGTGGGAGAAGTGAGGAAAGAATATAGAGGAAGAATCAACCTCAGTACTGGGCTGGTATTTTTTTTTATTGACCTCAAAAGATGAAAGACAAGTTGAGATTTGAACTCAAGAATGCAAAGAGCCAGAATGAAACTGCAAAGCATTCTATTTCACCTTCTAATGCCTCCATATTCATCACCTCCTATTATATTTAAAATGTTCAAAAACTACAAAGGAAACATGGCTTGTAACTGTTAAAAAGAGAAGACAGCTTGTCTAAAATGTAGAAATTATTTGAGTTGTTAACGTAGTATATATAATTGTTTCTACTTTTTTGGCACAAGGCCAGTAATTACCCAGTACATTACTGGTACTTTATTTTATCGACCCTGTAAGGATGAAAGGCAACGTGAACCTCGGCGGGATTTGAATGTAGTGTATATAATGTTTAGTTATTATATAATGTTTTACTTGTTATATAATATAGTTTATGATTTAGTTGTTATATAATAGTGTAATTTATATAAGGTACTTTATATAATATAGTTTGTTTTAGTTGTTGATGTAGTTTATATAATGTAGTGTTATATAATGTAGTTTATATAATGTAGTTTATATAATGTAGTTTATATAATATAGTTTATGTAATGCGGTTTTAGTTGTATATAGTTGTTACATAATATAGTTTATATAATGTAGTTATATAACGTTTTGGTAGTAATGTAGCTTATATAATAGTTTTATTTGTTATATAATGTGATTTTATATAATATAGTTTATGTAATGTGGTTTTAATTATATAATGTTTAGTTGTAATGTTTTAGTTATTTAGTTGTTATATAATTTAGTGTATATAATGTTGTAGTTTTTAATTTAATTTATATAATGTAATTTTAGTTATATAATGTAGTTATGTAATGTAATTTATTTAATGTTTAGTTGTTAATATAGTTTATATAATATAGATGTTATATAATGTAGTTTATATAATGTTTTAGTGAGTAATGTAGGTATATCATGTAGTTTATATAATGTAGTTATATAATGTAATTTATTTAATGTTTAGTTGTTAATATAGTTTATATAATGTAGTGTTAGATGTTATATAATGTTTTAGTTAGTAATTTAGTTATATAATGTAGTTTATATAATGTTTTATTTTTTAATGTAGTTTCTATAATGTTATGTCATTGTTGTTTGTTTTGTTTTCTAGCTTCAAGGTACCATAGAAATCAGCCAAGGCCAAGTAAAAGATTTAGAACGAGAACTGGAAATGGTGAATCAGCAATTTACAGCAAAAGTAAGTAAAATAAATAATGGTTCCATTTTGTTATTTATTTATTTATGTTTTGTGAATATTTAAGCATTGAAATAGTAAACTGGAATTACATGAGAGGAAACATTTTTTATCCTATATAAGGGCCGGAGTTAAGGACTGAAACACTTTCTTGAGTGGGGTTTCTTCTTTGAAGACCTTCTACTGTCTAGCTCTCCTGAAATCTTCTTACCACTATAGTTAAGCTAAATCTGCTTATCTGTTAATCCCTAAACCAAACAGCCATGTTAGAAGTATGCCTGTAGCAAAAGCTGTCACATTCTCTGTACACTTTACTTCTAACTACATGCTCCACACACAGACATGTTACATATGTACATTCTCTCTCTAGACTCAAGTTATTGTAGCTCAATCTTCTCTCTACTCTATGCAATCTAGTCTACTTATTTCACCACTATTTGCATCTACAATAAATGTTTTATCTCAAGCCAAGAAAGAACCTCTAGTTTGGAATAGTAGCCAAATCTCCCTCAAATTATGCCCTGTGGTCTTAAGAAAGGAAAGACATTGGATAATCTAGTCCTTAATGCACTGTGTCTGAGATAGTCATAGCGGAATGTCTTTAATTATAGGTTTATCTGATCAAGGCTGTCATGGGATAAACAACAATGAATGTTTAAGATGTCTTTCATGTCTGTCCAGGTTGAATATCATCATTCTACTGACAATTCAATGAGGCTCTTTTACCTATTACTATCCTAGATTTAGGACTTAAAATATATAGTCCTTTCTTTTACCTATTACTATCCTAGATTTAGGACTTAAAATATGTAGTCCTTTCTTTTACCTATTACTATCCTAGATTTAGGACTTAAAATATGTAGTCCTCTCTTTTACCTATTACTATTCTAAGATTTAAGTCTTAAAATATGTTGTCCTCTCTTCTGCTTATTACTATCTTAAGATTTAAGACTTGAAATATATAATCCTATCTTTTGCCTATTACTATCCTAAGATTAAGACTTAAAATATTTAGTCTAATTTTGATTCAATTTCATTTTTAAGGACATTAGGTCACTACATTCAGGAGATCATGTGACATATGAAGTCTCCTTTGACAACTCAGTCACTCCTACTGGTTGTTGTTTAGACCCCAGGTCAGCTCTAATCAACCATTCCATTCCAGCCTTGCCAATCTTGTATTATTTTCTGATATAATGCATCTAAGATGACATTACCAAATGTGTCCTCTTTTGGGCTGTATTGTAATTTGAGAAAGATTTTCTGCTCCATCTCGAAGGTCAAGCAACTGAATAGTGGCTCTTCACTGACTTGTCTCTTATAAGTTTATGCTATAAAAAATGGTTTATGTCTAAGATGTAGCATATCATCATTATCATTGTTTAACATCCAATTATTGCTTAGATTTCATGATGGTTTATGGTCTCAAGCATAGTTGACCACATTGGCAATAACAGCAATAACAACAACTACAATAGTTACCTTAACGAAATTAAGATTGTTGCTGTTTAACCCCAGGTTTGCCCTTATTAAGCTAACCTATGATCAAAGGTATTCTGGTTGTAACCATTCCATCTATGCCTGCATTATCCAATGTGTCCTTTCTTTTTTAAGCCTTTTGTTACCAAAACCATTTCTGGTTCTATGAAATAAAACCATCCATTTTAAAGAGTTTCTGTTTAAATCAAAATCTTCCAATACATTTTTAAATAAGAATTATATGTTCAATTACTATTTTAGTAATGAGAAAAATTATTAATTTTGGTAAATCCTTCAAATTTGTTAATTAATTGAAACAGAGTGTTATTTCATTAGGAATGGAGTCAGAAAAAAGGCTAAGTTGATAGGGAGCTTGAGGAGTTTTGACTGTTACTGTACCAAGTCACTTGGCCACACAGAGGCTCTATTATAACCCCATTAATGTGATTGTGTCTAAATACTGAGAACAATTATAGAAATTTGATTATTCTTACTGAATAGGATAAATTCAATGATGAACTGAAGGGAGAGCTACGGGAAAAATCAACCCAACTTCAAGAAAGTTTGCGCAAGTTTGCCTTAAGGTAGGTGTTTCTATATTACATGTCTATGGTAACAACCATTGGAGTTTAGTAACATTTGTATACAGAGATTAGTAATACATACACAGTACAGTAACATTTGTATATAGAAATAAGTAGCATACATGTACATACAAACACACAGTTTAGTAACAATTAAATATGAAGTTTAGTGACATACACTCACATGCACACACAAACTTCGGTAATATTTGAATATGGAGTTTAGTAATACATATACACACACATACAAACAGTAACATTTGAATATGGAGTTTAGTAATGCACACAAGCACACACACATATAGAGAATCCAGTGACATTTGTATATGGAATTCAGTAGCATTTGATTATTGGGCTTATTAGTATTTGTGTATGTAGTTTGATTATATATATATATATATGGAGTTTAGTATTATATATATATATGGAGTTTAGTATTATATATATATATGGAGTTTAGTATTATATATATATATGGAGTTTAGTATTATATATATATATATGGATTTTAGTAATATGTAATATATATATATATATGGAGTTTAGTATTATATATATATGGAGTTTTGTATTGTATATATGGAGTTTAGTATTATATATATATGGAGTTTTGTATTGTATATATGGAGTATAGTATTATATATGTAAGGAATTTTGTGATATATAGGTTAGGAGGACTCTTTAGTTGTGTCAAGGACATGACAGCATCTCTAGTGCTAATGATCTACAAAATAAAGCTGTAAAGGAGTTGGAGTTAGGGAGCTAGCCAGCCATACAAAGCTTGCCAAACAAGGGATTAGGAGGACCCTTCAGTTTGTGTCAAAAGACACAACAACTTTTCCTCTGCACTCGATATGACCGTATGTAAGTAGAATACAGACCCCTCAGCCTGTCTGGGAGGTCAGTAGCCCAGCTTCAATACTGTCATGGTCTCTGTAGACCCATCCAACCCTAGTTACCAGAGAAAGCAGACATGAAATGACTATGATGATATGTTTGGAGTTTACTATAACGTGGTGGATTGCCAGTATCGGTAGAGGGTTGGACGCCATGCTTTGATGCATAGTTACGGCCCTTGCCATTCTGAGTTCAAATCACGTTGAGGTTAACTTTGCCTTTCATCCTTACGGGGTCGATAAAATAAAGTACCAGTAATGTACTGGGTAATTGCTGGCCTTGTGCTAAAAGTAGAAACAATTATAACATATGTATATGGTGCTTAGTATAATATATATGAATTAAGTTTAGTGATATGTAGTTAGAGTTTATAAGTGACATTAGCTGAAATGTTTAACATTTATACATTGTGTTTTGTACAGTGAAGAAAAATTAAAGGATATTGAAGAACAAGCAGAAACTCTACGAAAAGATATTCAACGACTTGAGGAAGAACGAACTGATTTAATTAACAAGGTTTGATCAGAACTATTACTACTGTTATCACCATTATCATCCTCATCCTCACCACAACCACCACCACCACCACCATCATATTCATTATCACCATCATCATCACCACCACCACCACAATCATCAGCATCGTCATCATTATCACCACCACCACCACCATTGACACCATTCCCATCTCTGTTAAATCCCCCTCAATTCATGTATTTATGTAATAATAGTATTAATATATTTTATGTTCCTATATCATATTTATGTTATTACAGATTGAAGCTGGAGAAGGTGCAGAAACTGCTATCAATCAACTAAAGCAAGAAAATGTAGGTACTTTATTATAATGTTTTCTTAACATTATATTTTATTTTCAACTTTTTTGGTATACATACAGCTTTGTCAGGCAGCAAGCTAACAATTATGAAGACTTAATATTTTATTCATAAATAATTAATTATGAGAACTTAATAAATTATTAATAAATAATTAATTTTTAAAAATTTAATCATGAAAACTTAATAAACTATTTACAAAAGAAGCAAATCAATAGAATTTTGTAAAAAGAATACAAAACTTTTCAAAATTATTAATTTTGGTTTCTGTTGTGTGTTTTTCTAGAATAATCTGACTGAAAAAGTAACCAACTTTTATACATTATTCTATGTACTATACATGCACTTTTGATTGAGTTGTAGTGTATCTCAGTACTATACTCAATAATTTTCATTATTATTATGTCATTATTAAGATACAATTTTAAAATTATGAATCCTGGTTTCCGGTGTGTTTTTCTAGAATAATCTGACTGAAAAGGTGACCAACTTAGAACAAGAACTTGATAGAAAATGTACGGAATCTTCACAAGAGATTGAATCGTTGCATACAGAATTACAAGATGTTAAAAGTGAACTTGATAGTAAAAACGACTTTGTTCAGAAGTTGGAATCAAATATTGAAGAGAAAACTGACAAAGTTACCAATCTCCAGCTTCAAACACAACAACTCCAAGGTGAACTACAAACTAAGGTGAGATGTTAT
Organism: Eledone cirrhosa; assembly: GCA_964016885.1. Lineage (NCBI taxonomy): Eukaryota > Metazoa > Mollusca > Cephalopoda > Octopoda > Eledonidae > Eledone > Eledone cirrhosa. The sequence continues at coordinate 64,585 of CAXHJY010000416.1, read as the reverse complement.
TTCTTACTTTCATTAAAATCAATCGTTGTTGTTGTTATTATTTAAGTCTAGCAGTGGATTGGCAGAATTGGTAGAGCATCAGACAACTTGCTTTGCTGCATATAGTTATGGCCCTTTTATGTTCTGAATTCCAACGTAAGTTAACTTTGCCTTTCGTCCTTTCGAGATCGATAAAATAAAGTACCAGTAATGCACTGGGATCGATGTAATCAACTCCCCCCCCCCCTCCTACCAAAATTGTTGGCTTTGTGTCTAAATCAGAACCATTATTTAACTCCAGCTCCACCCCAATTGAACAAAATTATGATGAAAGGCCTTCCAGCCATGACTATCATGTCTCAGGCTGAAACTTATACTTAGTTTCCTGAGGTATTAAGTGACTGAGAGTAGAAGACATTCTCTTAGATGGAATACCAGTTTGTTACAAGGTTAACCTATAGCTGCTGCCAGTAGCAATTATTTCAGCGGACAATGTGAAATGAAGAGCCTTGCTTAAGAACATAATGTGATACTCAGATAAGGGATCAAACCCTGGTCCATCTGAGAGATTAGTGACTCTAGCTAAGTATTGACTTGGCCAGGGTTTACTCATCCATCTCTTGTTTGCAGGGCAAATTGACGTTAAATGATGATGGTGATGGTGATGGTGGTGGTGGTAATGTTGTGGTGATGAGGATGATAGTAATGTTGTGGTGATTATGATAATGATGATGGTAGTATTGTGGTGATGATGATTGTGATTATGATGATATGGTAATGATGATGATGATGATGATAATAATGTAGTGGTGATGATGATGATGGTAATGTTGTGATGATGATGATGATGGTGGGGGCGGGGTGGTGAAGATGTATTTTTAATTTACATTAATATTTCTTTTTTCCCTTCCTCTTATTTAGAGTGAGCTTCTTATAGCTAGTGACACATCTAGAACTACAGAACGAGTTGATCTGGAAAACCATTTACAAACCAGCCACAACCTAGTGGAAGAAAAGATGACTGAGATCAATCGACTTAAACAAGAAATATCACAGGTTATTATTGATCTTTTAATCTTTAATCTAATCAGTGACTAATTTGATTTATCTAAAAATGGTCATTCTGGAAGCCTCTACAACAGGCCACATGGGTCATATATGTGTTATCTGAGGGCCACATGGGTCATATATGTGTTATCTGAGGGCCACATGGGTCATATATGTGTTATCTGAGGGCCAAATGGGTCATATATGTGTTATCTGAGGGCCACATGAGTCATATATGTGTTATCTGAGGGCCACATGGGTCATATATGTGTTATCTGAGGGCCACATGAGTCATATATGTGTTATCTGAGGGCCACATGGGTCATATATGTGTTATCTGAGGGCCACATGGGTCATATATATGATATCTGAGGGCCACATGGGTCATATATATGTTATCTGAGGGCCACATGGGTCATATATGATATCTGAGGGCCACATGGGTCATATATATGATATCTGAGGGCCACATGGGTCATATATGTGTTATCTGAGGGCCACATGGGTCATATATGTGATATCTGAGGGCCACATGGGTCATATATGTGTTATCTGAGGGCCACATGAGTCATATATGTGTTATCTGAGGGCCACATGGGTCATATATGTGATATCTGAGGGCCACATGGGTCATATATGTGATATCTGAGGGCCACATGGGTCATATATGTGATATCTGAGGGCCACATGGGTCATATATGTGATATCTGAGGGCCACATGGGTCATATATGTGATATCTGAGGGCCACACACGACAACTAATTGCACACATTACAACTAATTTTTTTTTTATAATACAAAGATAAAACATGCTCGCGCTGGAAAAACCTTAGTGTGGGCCACAGGTGTGCTTGTATAGGGCCGCATGTTTGACATGCTTGCTCTACAATACAGATGGATAAATCTCTGGGTAACAAAATCAGGTGGCAGTAAGAAGAAAGGGGATACAGAGGAATTGATACGTAAAAAGAAATATAAAATAAAATGAAAACCAGACATGAAGTTACCTTGGAATAGATTTATTAGTCCCTATATCTCGGATTTCACATCCAACAAAACTCTCACTCTGATTGATCGACAAGATCCCAGACCTCATTCACTTGCCAAGTGGGGTGGACCTCGTCAAATCAGACCAACTAAACAATGTTTCCATTGGTCTTTCCATTGCTTATACTACCTACCAGTCACAACTTCTGGCAATGTGAAATAAAATGTCTTGCTCAAGAACACAGCTCATCACCTAGTCCAAGAATTGAACTCGCAACTTCATGATTGCAAATCCAATTCTCTAACCGCTAAGCCACGCGCTTTCACTCAACAAAACTAATCCAATGTAAATTTTAAAATATCAGGACTGCGGGGCGCCCAGCATGTGGAATCCCGTTTGCATATAATAGCAAGAGAGATGGAGGCAGTGAGTGAAAGAGTTAGAACATCAGAACACACACACACTTGATAAGTCAGATATATTAAAACAAAAACAACACAAACACGCCACCAAACCTCCACCTACCCTTTCTACTATTAAGGAAATATGTTTAGAAAATGGCAAGCGAAGTTTGAAAATTGAAATAATTGGCGTAATGGTAGCGTACTCATCTGGCAAATGAGAGGTGTAGGTTCAATAACCCTATGTGTACTGATACCCATCTTTTTTCATTCAGTGGGTTTATACATCCTGTTATTAAGATTATTTGATTTAATCAAAATGTTAGGGCGAAGCCTTCTAATTTTCTATTTCAGTTATAAAATATTTATATTTATAACTTTATGTTCATTAATTAATATTTGTTCTTTAATGTGGAGGCATGTGGCCTAATGGTAAAGGTGTCATAATGTTGAGAGTTTGATTTCTGGACTGGATTGTGTGTTGTGTTCTGAAGCAAAACACTTAATTTCAGGTTGCTCCAGGATGTACTCAGCTGAAAATGAGTACTAGCTATAGTTGGGTGGTTTAACCCTGCAATTGACTGGTGTCCTGACCAGTGGGGAGTCTTGTACTCTCAGTACAACCTGGTTCATGGTTGAGTGGTCGGCAACTAAACCTGCTCCCCCATTAGATCCTGGTTTGGTCAGGTCAGATCAGGCTTCTGTCTGCTACTGGTACCATGTAACCCAGTACAACTTGTTCCATGGCCGATTGGTCAGTGAATAAACCGACTCCTTCACCAGGCCCTGGTAAGGAGGGTAAGTGGAACCCCAGCAGCACAAAAAACAAAAGCTGTTAAAAGAGTGAATGAACTCCTCAGTGTCAATAGCCATCCACCCCACCTATGAGGTAAATAGCCTCACCAACCCACAATTGGCCAAGCGTAGTGAGTATGGCTACACCACTGACATGACCAAAAACAAATAGAAAGCGGTGGAGGTCAACCAGGGAGGAGTTCCTCCAACAGTAGTGAGGAGGCCATGGATTGGAATTAAACACCTTTAAGGTAACATTCCAACAACTTTGTTCTCATTAATTTTAACAATGTCTTATTTGTATTGCTGTGACCCTCTGAAAAAAACATTAATTACCTCACTTTTTATAATGTTTCAGGAAAACTTCAACATTTTCTTAAATTTACTTTATTTGTATTACAGCAAAAAGAAGAACTTAACAGCAAAACAAGCAAAAATGACCAATTAGACGATGCCCTGAAGAAACAGTTAGCCAGTAATAATCAGCTAACAGTAAAATGTTCTGGAATAGAGCGGGAACTGGATGAAAATGTATGTTGTCCATAATATAATCTTTCCAAAGATGTCTACTAATTTCTTTGTTTGTAATCATTGTTATAAGTGTAACTTTCACCTTAATTGACATTTTTAGTTATCTTTATTAAACATTGCAGATGTTGTATATTGCAGTTGTTAATACACATTACAATTGTTGTTATTACATATTGCAATAGTTGTAATGAAACATTAGCTTGTAGTCTTCAGTTTTGAAATCTTCTGTGGATTATATTTCAGACTAATGAACTATATTGTATAATTGACTTGTCTTCAATATACTACATGAAGATGAAATATTTTGTGGTACTACATGTCTTAATGTGTTATGGACCTCGCTACATTACCACATATAACTAATATATATTCATTACAATGAGACACATTTTGACAGTGTGAATTGGCTATCTCTTTAGTCATGACTTCATATCTCACTACATGTATTAACTTTTTTTACACCAACCTGCCTAAAATCTCTTTTGGTTGGTTCTATGAAACAAAACCACTCATTTTAAATAGAAATCTTTCAGCATAATTTTATATAAGAACCTTTTATGTTACAAATCCATCTTAATAAAATAATAATTTTAGTAAATCCCACCATATCTACATTAATTAACTAAAATACATTGTATTTCATTAGAAATATGGTCTCAAAAGGGCTAATCTGTTCCTATTCCCCAAAGAATGTGGCCAATGTGTCAGTGCCAGAAATCAACTTCTTCTTCGCCCACTTATTCCTGAGTGGGTTGTTGGGGCAGAGTCCTTAAACACTCCATCCAGCGTGTCCTGTCAGAAGCAACCATCTCCAACTGATCTAGCTGGATCCCCAAGCGAGAACAACCAAGCTCACGGATGTTATCCAACCATCTTGCTTGGGGTCTACCCCTGGGTCTCCTACCGGTTGGTTTTGCCCATAAAATCTGTCCAGCGATTCTTTCCTGAGACATTCAAACCACATGCCCATAGTATCATTATTTGGAGTAACGTTACTCAATAAAGTGCATAGCTCGGAGATCAGAGAGTCACTCCAGGTAGAGCCGATACTTCTATGAATTGAGATATCACAGAAATCAACTTCATTTAGATATACATATATATATACAGACCCAGAAAAACCTGGGATGACTTGATAAATTCCAACCTCACACACTTACACTTCTCCAAGACAATGTCACTGGACCGAGATCTTTGGCGCTACGCAGTAATACAGAAGACCCGCCTTGCCTAAGTACAAAGCGAAACCTACAGTCAGTAGGCACCCCTTAACCAAAATACACCCCTGTCCCACTACCCCTACCCCCACCGCCATCTACACCACCCCTTTCGATGTAAAGCTATGTTGGTACCACAACATCCAGTCCTAAATAAATGAGGTCGTGTAGGTGTCACGACAAAAAAACACACAGTCCACACTGTAATGTGGCCATGTAGGTAACACGGTAAAAATCTCCCAGTCCACACTGTAAACGTGGTTGCTGTTAAGAGCATCCAGCCGTAGAAAACACGCCAGGCAGTCCTGAGCAAGACAACCAATCTTGCCTCAAGTGGGACAATTCCCGTCCAGACCTATGCTAGCGTGGAAGATGGACGTTAAACGATGATGATGATGATGATTTAGCAGTTTTATTAAATGCAGAGTTTTGAAAGGGTTAATACCTAATTCTGCTTTCCTAATGCTTGTTTAGTTCCATATTTATCTTTGGAGATTTAGAAATGAACATTGAATCTTTGGCTGATTTCTTTAATTTATATTTCTCTAACTTTTGTAGAAAAAACTGTTGACACAGAAAGAAGAAACAGTAAGTCAGCTGGAACAGAACCTTGAGGAAGTTACAAAGAATTTAAAAAAGACCGCCTCCCAGTTGAAGCAAACAACCAAAGAAATGAATAAAGTAAGTTTTCCTCTGATTCAATGTTATTTTGAAGAATCTGGTAGACGTTAAACAGTGATAATAATGATGATGATGTAACACTGGTGATGACAACTGGATAGGTTCATGTCTAATATTGTCTTGATGACTTGTTAGGTCCACTTCTCAGAATCATGTCATTATCATCATCACCATTTAATGTCCATTTTTCTAAGCTAGCATGGGTTAAACGGGGTTGTTCTGTTGTGAGATAAGTCAGATCAATGACCATGTCTTGCTCACACAGAACCGCTTCTGGCTTCGTTTCTGTAGCTGAATGCTCTTCCTAATGCCAACTACATGTACCGGGTAGACTGGGCACTTTTTGTTGCATCACCATCACAACCACTTTACAGTGTGTGTGTATCATCATCATTTTACGTCCACTTTTCCCTGCTTGCAAAGGTGGGACGGGTCCTATTCAGCACAGCATCTCTCCACTTGTCACGGTCTTTCGTCATCTCCACTTCAGCGATCTCAGGTCTGCTCTCACCACCTCCGCCCATGTTTTTCGTAGTCTTCCTTCAACTGGCATTTCTTGGCACTTCTTCAACCATCGGTCATCCTCCTTGCACATCACATGTCCATACCATCGCAGTCTCCTCTCCCGCACACAACAATTTATCCTTCTCAAACACAGTTTCTCTCTCAACACATTCATGCTCGGTCACACACATTGACATTACACATCCAACTGAGCATGCTCGCCTCATTTCTCTCCAGCTGTCGCATATCCTCTGCAGTTGCTGCCCATGTCTCACTACCATGCAGCATCGCACACCTCACACAGGCATCATATAACCAGCCTTTTGTATGCAGGGAGAAACACTTCATCAGCAGAGGAAGCAGCTCCCTAAACTTCTTCTAAGCCGTCCTTATTCTCTTCCCATGCTAATCTGATCACCTAGGTACCGGAAGCTATCAACCATTTCTATAGAACCCACCTGCATTTGAAAAATGTGTCTATCAATGCGACTTCTACTGTCAAATTTCCCTGTACATCTACTGCATACATATTTCTCCACTACATCTCTTGTGTACCCAGATCTGCATTGCGCACATTTTATAGAATTTATGCCAGTTCTTTTTCCGCATATCGAACATGGCCATTTCCCTGACGGAATCAGTTTTGTCCTCTTTTCTACTCATCAACTTTACTCTTAGCTAGGTTCACTCTCAGTCCTCTTAATTGCAACTGCTGTTTCCATAGCCAGAATTTCTTCTCTAGCTCCTCTACTGATTCTGCTATAAGAACCAGATCGTCAGCATAGAGAAGTTCCCATGGACAGCCAGTCTTAAACTCCTCTGTTATGGCTTGGAGGACTATAATGAACAAGAGCGGGCTGAGGATCGAACCCTGATGTACTCCTCCTTGTATCTGGAATTCCTACTTGTATCTGGACTGGGTGATTTTATTCGTGCCACCAGCACTAGGGAAGTTATCTTACTGGACTTAGGGGACTTCTCTACCTGGCACCAATTTATTCGGAGTGGTAGCTCTCCTAGACGGGTTGCCTACATTACGGCTTACCTACATTACGGCTTATGGAGCCTCCATCTGCCCCTTGTCTGTTCTATGATATATTCACGAGAGAGTGGTTAGCATACAGTGTCAGGCATGTATACCGAATGTGGTGGAGGTTTAAGTGAGAACCATAATGGCTTATACATACAAATTTAACACACATTTCAACACAGTTTATAAATCACATACATACATATATATATACAAATCTCTTTACGAAGTTTTCACAATACATTCATTTGTATGTATAATGGCTTATACATACAAATTTAACACAAATTTCAATACAGTTTATATCATCTACAAATCACATACATACATATATATATATACAAATTTCGTACACATATACAAATCTCATTCATTTATCATGCTAGAGTGGAAGATAGATGTTAAACGATGATGATATATGAGGGCAATCCCAAAAGTAAGGTCTCCTTCCGATATTGCAACTTTTCTGTTAAAATCCTGTGGATGGTGCTTCGGGAAACCTCGGGAACCAAAATGCAGAGAGCATCCAGAGTGATCCACTGATCTTTACACATGTTTGCCTCAGAAGGAGACCTTACTTTTAGGATTGCCCTCGTATATAATAACTGTGCGAAATTCGCACTTGGTGGTAGCGTTCAACGGGAGCTCCATTTTCAACGGCTGCCAAGTCAAGATTGAGCATCCCAGCGAAGTGCGAGCATGCTTGTTTGGGAGTGAAGGAAGCACCAATCACAACAGTGTTGCCAACAGCCATACGAGCAGTTTCTCTGCATCCCCATCGCGTTGGAGACCTTACTTTTGGGATTACCCTCGTATAAATATATAAATTTAGAGATATAAATATGAACATTTATCTTTACGAAGTTTTCACATATATATAAGCAGGAATAACTGATGTAATAGAATGAGTATAGAAAGTACCAGATAACTACCTGAGGAGGAATATGATAGTTTCTAACTGTAATCAGTGACAAGACTGTGGCTCATTGCAGTTATGAGTTCAATCTCTCCCAACAGAGAAGTTACCTGCATCCTATCCAGTGAAAAATTTAACTGTCCTCCACTTAAGATTACAGAAATCACTCTTGTGTGTTGGCTTTTACAGGTTTTTTTTTTCTGGAGTGAAAAGGAATTATCAATAGATACCTACTAATCTAGCTCTAAAATATTCAAGGTAAACCTGCTTTAAACCACCATATCTGTACATTTCACCGCAGGTGTCTCTGGCCATTCTCCATGGTAACGTTTTTGCTCTTTTGTCAATGGCACATGGCTGGAGTGTATGTCCCTCCCCTCCCACTTTCTTTTGTTACTTGATCCTTCTTTTTTTCTCCTTTTCTTTTTCTTTTTTCCCCCTTTAATTGTGTGTTTTTTTTTATTAGATACTGCTCAATTATTTTCATATAATGTCAATGGCTTTTCAAGACATTAAGATATTTTGTATATTGAATAAAGAAAAGTTGCTCAAGAAGAAAAAATGTCCGCCATTTAAATCTTGACATATTGAGCAAATGTCATTTACCACCAACTATTGTTGGGTGCTTTAGAGTGACTTATATTTAAACTGTAAGCCACCAAAAATACGCATGAATGATCTATTTTTAGCTTTATACTTTTCCTCTAAACCATCCTACCATCTTTTCTATCTACTTTATTGTATTATAATTTCCATTCACATCTATGATGCCTTATAAGAACATAAATTAACCCCTGTTATTTTATCATCTCTTGGAAGGGTGAATGATAAAGTTGACCTCATAGGATTAGAATTCAGAAAGTTTGGAGCAAATATCTCAAAGCATTGTCATCTCGTGTTTGGAAGCTGGCAGGGCTGTCTGTTGTTGTTGTTGAAGATGAAGAAAACGAAGTAATTGCTCGGGCCTGTAGCATGTTCGCAGTGAAATGTCTGATCACGAATGGAAGAATTTACATTTAGATAGATGAAATAATGAATGAGTAACTACATGAATAACCTGATTTTCTAATGTTTCTGTCAATCTATTTCCCTAATTTGATACAAAATAAACATGGCAATGTGTAGTCTTAATACTGGGAGTCTAGTAGAAATATATCATCATGTATCATTGCAGTGGTACTAGTACCAATGACAAAAAGAAGTATATTACAAAATAAATTATTTTCTGTCATTCCTATCTTCTATCATCTTATTTCTGAGGTTTAAATATTAAGTCTAAGTTCTAAAGAAACTATCTCGTCCTTTAACCTTCAATTGTTTTATATGCCTTTTACATGGGCCTTAATTTCTGAATATTTATGTACTTACCACAGTCCAGTCTGAATTAAATAATTCATCCTTGGACTTCTTAACCATTTTCCATATTTATTATGTTTGTCCTTAATATTAATAAAATAAGAAACTTAAATTTGATTGCTTTAATCTCCTAGAGGCTCCAGGCACATTAAGTCGCCGATAGAGTAATCTCCCCTTAATACATAATGCAGTGTCAAGGGAAACAATTTATAAAAATTTCTAGCATGCTGAAGGTTAAGTTTATGATTTCATTAAGAAACTCTTATTGAATTAATGCTTTAGCTAACTGTTTCTTTAATCTATTGTAGAAAAATGAAGCACATAATAAAGAAAATAGTTCCTTGAGAGAAAAGCTTGAAAAATCTGAAGCTAAAATTGTTTCGTTGTCGGCAGAGCTAAGCTCTAATGTAAGTATATGAGTGAAATTTATCACCACACTTATCTTTAGGCAAAAGTTTGAAGGAAAACATATAACTTAGACATATATTCTTATAACAGTCAATAAATAACTAAAATCTATTCCAATGTTTTCCCCATTTATTAAACATTCTAAAGTCTAAAAAAAAAAGTATGTCTTAAGCCAGAGCTTATCCTGGTTTCATGGGGGGAAGCGACTAAGAGTACCAGACGCCTCCCTGGACAGGACGCCAGTCCATTGCAGGGTTATTATGTATACGTTTTATTTATTTTTTTTATTTTTGACATCAGTGTAATGATACTCTTATCAAAACTCTTGTGCCGTTATTTTTTGTGTAAAAATATAAGCCCTAGGTGACTTTTTTTTTTTTTCAGGGAAAATTAATATAAGGCCTGTCTTATAATAGGGGAAACACAATAGTTCTTGGTACACTATGTCTGGAAAAAAGATGGTCTTTGTTGAAGTATATTTCATCACCTGCCTACTTGATTAAGACTAACCTGAAGTTAAACAACAACCATTTGTATACATTTTGATGTCTTTGATAATCAGAATCCTTCCTGATGTATTAACAATGGCTGGGATTTTTTTCTGGTTTCGTAAACTAAACAAATGACAAATGTAAAATATATTTATAATAAGGAAAGCCTATTTACAAAGTTATAAACTGAAATAAAATTCCTTATATGATCATTATAATTATTTACATTATAATAACTATCTTTTGACTTAATACTTTAGAAGTCTTTCAATCAGACCCCATGAAATCCTTCATATATACAAAATAGATAACAACTATTTATAAGTATCACCAATGGCTTTGTTGTATAAACTCTTCAGTTAAGATAAAAAATATAACTATGTTAATCTTGTTTTTGTTTTTTGTTTTCTTATTCTGATAAATTTTATTTCAAAATACTCAAATATATTCTTAGGATAAAATTACATAAAAATAATAAAGAATTTAGTATTTAGTCAAACATATAGAAAGCAGTATTGGAAAGGACTATAAATGCCATAAATGAGAGGAAACGGATGGAAACAGCAAGGACTATTTGGCAACAGAAGAAAGAAAAGGGGAAGTGGAGAGGTGACAGGCTCTACACCTAGGTCAGAACAGTGTTTCAGCTGAGCCCTGCAAAAAAAATGACAAAGACATTTCCACAGATACCTGCTGCAACAGCCACCCCACCTTGTGGGGCTCCTTCCTCAGACAGGCTGCTGTCATTTTCAATTTTACAGTGCAAGTCAATTGTTAATCTAAATTTGGTTTAATCAACAGTTTTTCAGTCACTCATGAAGTTCTTCATATATACAACATATATACACAACATGTATAGATATCACAGATACTTTTGTTATATAAACACTACTGTGGAGATGGTCAACTATTGTACATCTCTTAACTTAAGCCTGTCTCTATCAATGCTATATATTGTAAACCAATTCAAAAGAAGTCTTTTATTCAAACTTACTCTGCACACCATCTAAAAGGTTGAAACTGTCATATAATTCATCCATCATGGCTGTCCAACGATTATGATGTGTGGATTGTATATTAAGTAAAGACATCATCCATCCATCAACATCATTCAATACTGCGCCACACTTTCGTACTCAATTCGAAACAGGATTTCTATATTTCTATCTGCTAGTTACTATTATAGAAAAGAATTAATAAGAGAATATAAGTTAATAACACTATACATTTAATATGGCAGCATCAACCATCATTTACTTGGCCACTCTGTCAGTGCAAATATTACATCATCCACATTTCTTTTTTGTTTAGATAAATACTCTCGAACAAAAGAATAAAGATTCTGAAAATATTGAAAAGGTTTTTGATATCACTAAGAAAAATTTAGAGGAAAGTTCATTGAAATGTAATGATTTGGAGAAAACATTAGAAAAAGTAAGTTTTTTCATATATACACATATATCATCATCATCACCAATTTATGTCTATTTTCCATGCTTGCATGATTTAGATAGATTATCATGTACTGGGGCTAAACACATTGAGAGACTGTGTTACACATACATTCAATTTTTTGTCTTGGTTTCTACAACTGGATGTCCTTCCTAATGCCAACTACTTTACAGCTTGTATTGAGAGCATTTTACCTTGACTCCAGCACTACTACTTTACAGGGTGGACTACATGCCTTTTGCCATGGCACCAATACAGCCAGCTTACAAGGTGGACTGGATGCTTTTTGACATGGCACCAACACTACCACCTTACAGGATGGATTCAATGCTTTTAATCTGGGCACCATCTCTACCACTTTACAGAGTGGACTGGGTGCATTTTATTGTGACTCCAACACTGCCACTCACAGAGTAAGCTAGAAAAGGAATTCAGTAGGGTGTCATTCTGTGTAATAGATTGTGCATAATAAAAGGTTCTGGGTGAAAGGAAAGTCTCTGGATGAATTGTAAGAAGTAGTGAAGCAGCTTCAACATATATTTCTGTGTGTATCCCAGTATTTAGAATAGATAAATTGTATATCCCTGCATGTTATAAGGGGTGACTAAAAGGGTTGTCATCAGGAAGGGCATCCAGCTGTAAAATATTGTTTCAAAACATCCCATCCAACCCATACCAGAATCATGATGGTGGTGTTGGCGTCGAGGAGGAGGAGACATGAACACTAATAAAGCCATCATAATTAACTATGCAGCTATACGTTCACAGTACCATAAGCTATTGACTGCCTCATTATCCAGTTATGTCATCATTCAATACTAATTTCTAAGTCTAAAGTATGTCTTGTGTCTGGAGGCTGGTGCTTATCCAAGTTTCTGTGGCGAGAAGTGACTGAGAGTAGAAGACTCCGTCCTGGACAGGATGCTAGTCCATTGCTGAGTTAAACCCCCAGCTATTGTTGTTGGTACTGAGTATACTGAAGCAACATGAAATGAAGTGTTTTGCTCAAGAACACAACACATAACATACAACCCTGTCCAGGAATCGAACCCATGACATGATCATAAGTCCAACACCTTGACCACAAAGCCACGCACCTCCACATTACTAATGGCAGTACGAATAAAACGTATTGCCTATCATTCACCATCCCATCCCACAAACAATTGCTAACGTTACAACAGCTAATTAACCATACAACCAATATATATATTTTGCAGCTTCAGGAAAATAGTGAAAAGACTAATCAAGAATTTAAACAAAGATTAGAGAATGCTCTGTCAATCCAAAAGGAACTAGAAAAACAGGTAAGTAAGATTTTATTAACAATAAAGGTTTTCTGCTTTATTTAAATGCACAGTACTGCACTTAACATTGCTTTTTGCTGTTGTTGCTTTAGTTGTAACTTTGCTTGCTTTGTATGCATGTTTCTTCCCTCTAATATATATATATACATAGAAATTCTCACTTGTTACGATTGGGTCAAGAAACAGTCCACTAACCGAGGGGTCTCTTGATAAGCCTTATTAATCTCACAGTGATGGTGCACTTCTATAATGCATGATTGCTGCAAAGCAATTCGGTGAAACTGCAGTCGGGACTTTGGAGAAAAAATAGGTATATTTTTTACTATTATTTCCTCACATTTTTAATTTGATATATATATACATTACATAGAGACCAGGAAGGAAGCTAGGCGACAAGTATACTTAGCTAGGAGGGAAGCAGAGGATAGAAAATTCAAGCATGTTTTGCAATGTGAGGACCAGAAACAGGAGGTGTTCAAGATTGCGAGGCAGTGTGTCAGAGAGAATTGTGAAGCCATTGGAGAGTAGTGTATCCAGAATGATAAAGGTGAGCTTGCCCTCACAAGTGCTGAGAAGAAAGATGCATGGAAGAGACATTATGATAGATTACTAATTGAGGAGAATGCATGGGAAGAAGAGACCCTACCCCAAGTAGACCCTATAGAGGGGCCAGCAGTACAAGTCAGCAGCAATGTAGTAAGTAAGGCAATCAAAGATATGAAGATGGGGAAGGCAACCGGTCCATCGGGGATAGCTGCCGAGATGCTGAAGGCATCTGGGTCTGTAGGTCACACTATAACGACACGTATTGTTAACCAGGTAATACTAGAAGGTGTCATACCAAAAGATTGGTGCAGTAGCATCATTGTCAACTGCTACAAAGGTAAAGGTGATGCACTAGATAGAGGAAACTAGAGGTATAAAGCTGATGGACCAGGTCATGAAAGTAACAAAAAGAGTTATAGCATAGTTGATTAGGGACCGGTTGAAACTAGATGAGATGCAATTTGGGTTTGTACCAGGAAGAGGCACCACAGTTACAGGAAAAGTACCTAGCTAAAAGTAAGCCACTCTACCTGGCATTCATGGATCTTGAGAAAGCCTTTCACAGAGTTCCACGTGCTATAATCTGGTGGGCTCTTAGAAAACTAGGAGTAGATGAATGGCTTGTGAAAGCTGTATAGGGGAGCAGTCAGCAAAGTTAGGATTAGCAATGAGTATAGCAAGGAATTTAGTGTACAGGTCGGTGTCCACCAGGGCTCTGTTCTTAGCCCTCTCCTGTTCATCATAGTCCTGCAGGCAATAACGGAGGAGTTTAAGACCGGATGCCCATGGGAACTCCTGTATGCTGATGACCTCACACTTATAGCTGAATCTATGGTAGAACTAGAGAAGAAATTCCAAACTTGGAAGCAGGGACTAGAAAGAAAGGGTCTCAAAGTCAACATGACAAAGACTAAGGTCCTTGTAAGTAGACGAGAAAACAGAACCCAGATCCCCTCAGGGAAATGGCCTTGCTCAGTATGTAGGAAAGGTGTAGGTAGGAACTCCATTCTCTGCCCCAAATGCAAACAATGGGTACACAAGAGATGGAGCGGGATCTCAGGAAGCTTAATTAAGAATGTAGGCTTCACATGCAGCAGCTGTGCTGGGACAGCAAGCAGCAAACAGCCACAGGAAACAAGTACCACCAATCTCTGGGAGGGCCCTGTAGAAACAGTAGACAGCTTCTGCTACCTAGGTGACCGAATTAGCAGCGGAGGTGGGTGTTCAGAAAGTACAATAACTAGGGTAAGAACGGGATGGAAGAAGTTCAGGGAGCTACTGCCACTGCTAGCTGAAAAAGGCTTTTCCCTCAAAATGAAAGGCAGACTGTATGATGCGTGTATATGAACAGCAATGTTACATGGTAGTGAGACCTGGGCGCTGAAGGTGGAAGACTTACGTAGATTAGAAAGAAATGAAGCCTGCATGCTCTGATGGATGTGTAATAGTAATATACATGAACGGCAAAGCATAAATGAATTGAGAGAGAGACTGAGCATAAGAGGAATCAAATGCTGTGTGCAGGAGAGGCGGTTGCGTTGGTATGGACATGTGATGCATATGAAGGATGACAGCTGGATAAAAAGGTGCAGAGCACTAGAAGTCAATGGAAACCTCGGAGTGGGGAGACCCAAGAAGACCTGGGATGAGGTGATAAAAGCCGACCTTACCCAATTACACCTCTCAAAGGCAATGACACACGACCGTCACCTCTGGCGTCACGCAGTAATACAGAGTACCCGACCTCCCATGGGTACAAGCCGAAACTGAAGCATATAAACAATTTGCCCCCACACCCTCCCACTGCAAAGTGGTCGTGGAGGTGCCACAGCAAAAGCATCCAGCACTCACTGTAAATGAGGTTGGTGTTGGGAAGGGCATCCAGCTGTAGAAATCAAGCCAGAATCAGTTCCTGTATGAGCAAGGCATGGCCAGCCGACCAGACACTGCCCACAACAGGACAACCCGTCTAACCCATGCTAGCATGGAAGAACGGACGTAAAACTGTGATGATGATATGTGTGTGTGTGTCTGTGTGTAGTATATTCAAAATTTCATACATTCAACATGTATACACGACCTTAGGTTTCGGGGTCCAGTTATGGCGACCACTGAGTGCCAAGATAAATTTATGAAAAAAAAACGTTAACCTACTATATTTGATTTTATTGCGTTATGCATATATATGCATATATAGCACATTACCGTGTGTATCCCAATTTCAGAATATGTATGCTGTAACCCTTCATGTCATACGAGGCAACTAAAAGGGTTAACATCAGGAAGGTCATCTGACCATAAACAGTGTTTCAAAAAAGTCCCATTTAACCTATGCCAACATGGAAAATGGTTGTAAAGTGAGGATATATATATATATAATTATTTCTACATTTGGCACAAGGCCAGCAATTACCAGTACATTACTGGTACTTTATTTTATCGACCCCCGTAAGGATGAAAGGCAAAGTTAACCTCGGCGGGATTTGAACTCAGATCGTAAAGGGAGGTAACTATCCTGGAAAGCATGGCATCCGACTCTCTACCTATACTGCCAATCCACAGCGCTATTGAATCAAAACACCAAATATGTTAGATTTCGTGTTTCTCAATAAGCAAATTCAATAGACATTATCCAGAGCCATAATAAACCAAATGAAAAAGATATATGTATATAGAGAGAGAGAAAGAACCATATATCATATAGAAAACACAGTATATTGTATATATATGTATATACCAAATACATATTCTTCTTTGGAATATGTCTTGCCTATGTACAAAGTGAAACCTACAGTCAGTAGGCACCTCTTAACCAAATATACACCCCAATCCACTACCCCTACCCTACCCTCCCACCCCACCAACACCACCCTCTCTGTGTAAAGTTGGTACCACAATATCCAGTCCAAATAAATGAGATAATGAGATCGAGATTGTGTAGGTGTCACGACAAAAAACACACAGTCCACGCTGTAATGTGGTTGTGTAGGTAACACGGTAAAAAGTTCCCAGTTCGACACTGTAAATGTGGTTGGTGTTAGGAAAGGCATCCAGCCATACAAAACCTGCCAGATAGTCCTATATGAGAGAGACACGGTCACCCGACCAACCTTGCCTCAAGTGGGACAACTCCTGTCTAACCCATGCTAGCGTGGAAGATGGTTAATAGTTTCTGCTACCTAAGTGATATAATTAACAGAACATTGTAGCTAGAATAAGGACAGAATGAAAGAAGTTTTGGGAACTGCTACTTCCGTTAACTTCAAAAAGTTTCTCCCTGTGAGTGAAAGGTTGGCTGTATGGGGCTTGTGTGCAAGTGTGAGAAGTGCCATGCTGCATGGCAGTGAGACATTGGCAGTGAACACAGAGGACATGCAATGGCTAGAGAGAAATGAGGCAAGTATGCTTCAATGGATGTGCAATGTTAATGTGTGAGAATGACAGAGCATGGATGAACTAAGAGAAACTGGGTATAAGAGGAATCAGAAATAGTGTGCAGTAGAGGAAACTACGTTGGTACAGACATGTGATATGCATGGATGATGATTACTGAGTGAAGAAGTGCCAAATAATCCCAGTGGAAGAAAGCTGCAGTAGAGGAAGACCAAAGATCTGGATGGACGTGGTGAGAGAGCTGATCCCAGATTGCTAAAGCTCATGAAGGAGACAAGTGGAGCGATGCTGTACTGAGAAGGACCCGTCCAACCCTTACGGACATGGAACAGACATAAAATGATGATATATATATATAATCTACACAATTTGTAAACATTAAACTATCAATTAACCCTTTATTATTTAAACTGGCGGTGGATTGGCAGTATCGGTAGACGGTCGGACGCCATGCTTTCCAGCATAGTTACGTCCCTTTATGATCTGAGTTCAAATCCCGCCGAGGTTGACTTTGCTTTTCATCCTTACGGGGTCGATAAAATAAAGTACCAGTAATGCACTGGGTAATTGCTGGCCTTGTGCCTAAAGTAGAAACAATTATTTAAACTGGCCATATCTGGCCAGGATTCTTTCACCTCTTTCTGTTCAAACAGGGTGTAACCAGCCACTCATACTGTTATTAAGATATTGTTCTTAAAATAAATAATATCAAAATGTCATAGATTCGATATTATGTGAGACAAAGCCTTTACCATGAAAATACAATAGTAAATATAGAGTAATGTAAATGTTAAAGGGTTAAACATATAGAATTTATTTTATAAAAAAACATTCAAGTCTATCTTAGGATGTTCACCTGATATTGCAAGTTGTGATTGCAAGTTTCTATTCATCACCTTGTTTCCAGATGATTTCAATTAAAATATGCAAAATCTAAAACTAAATGTGGATAGTCAAATACAGTGGAACCTCAATTCAAGAATGCCTAACATCACGAAAAAAATCAGTTCATGAGCAATTTTTCTGAACATAAAACATCTCAATTCACAAATGGTGTCCAAAGTGTTGAACATACAAACTGGCAACAACGGTTGGCAACAAGCTTGGAGTATTGGTTGGAAAGTGTCACTTGCTGTGTAGTTAATTACTATGGTGGTATCTTTAACGAAGGGTATTAGTAGTGGTTATTAGAAGAAAAGACAAGAATAAATGATTTACTTTATATATAAAGGTTTGCTTCACTTCAGTCAAAAAGAACAATAAACAAGTTACCACGAGTTGCAACGGTTGACAATGTTATTTTGTTGTTGTTGTTGTATGAGGCTGGTGTAGTCTGCGACCTAGAGTGAGAGAGTAATGGTCTGTAGACCTCTGCAGCCTGAAGATAGCGGTGAATCTTTACATAGCTTGTTGCTAGCGTAATGCTCTGATTTCTCTGTTTGTAAGGTGGGAAAATATAGGCTTTATAGACCTGTCGCTTTCTGTCTCCCACCTTGAGGGATCGCTCACGTATCAACTTGTTAACGCCAAAAGGGTGGTGACCTAGAGTTTGACCTTTAGGTGTCACCCAAGGTTCAAGGCGTGGACAGATTTCACTACATATCTATCTGTCTTTCACACAGTTTCTCTCACTGTATTTCTTTCTCAACATTTCATAAGGGAAAAATAGTTTCGGTTTACGAACATTTCGGATGACGATTGGCCTTAAGGAATGAATTAAGTTTGTGAATTGAGGTTCCACTGTAGTTTCTAATCATTAAATGAACAATTATTTTTTTAAAATAATATCAAATAAAAGACAAAAACCAACCCATTTATGTAATCATCAGAATTTGCAGCACAATTAAACCTTGTTGATATAGAAAAAAAATGGATGCAAAATTATTTTTATTGAAGGAAGAAAGGCAAAGAGGAAGGATGAGTGAAGGAAATAATTATCTTTTGAACTTGATTCAATTCTTCATTACTTTTATCTGAGGTATAAATATATAAACTTCTATGTATGATTATGTTAGTAAATATGGCTGTTGTGTTTATAAGTTGATGTCATTTGTAGTTGTTGACAACATTTAATAACTTGGAGAGTGGATGGGCTCCACCAGGTTTTAAATGACCAAGTCACTAATGTCAGAACAGCACCCCTGCAAAACAAGAAGGAGGAGAAGAACCATCATCATCATGGCTGCTACACCAGATTGATGTTGAATATTTTATATATTACTGGATAGTTTTACATATAATGAAATTTATTATGTACAGTGCTCAGGTGCACTACAACTCATCAAAGGTGCATGTATAGTACATAGAATAATATGCAAATGTGAGGAAAGTGAACAATGATATACACACAGACATACATATACATGCGTGTGTAGAGGGGGAATATCAGGTGTGGTGTTGGCAAATTTTGGGAAATATGGAAGTTTTGAAGGATGCAGTGTCCTAACAACTAACAACTGATGCAGGTAGTTTGCTCCATGCTTCAGCAACTCTGAGTGTGAAAAATGTTTCCAAAAGTCATGGGAGCTGTGCTGTTTTCTGATTTTGTAAGCATGTCCACAGATGTTGGACAAATGGAATTCAAAAAGGTGCTCAGGGTTGTTGTTGGAAAGACGGTTAATAATCTTGTGGGTGTCTACTAAGTGAGATGCCAGAGCTTTAATGTATCCATGTCCAGGGAAGCAAGGCATTCAGGGTATGGTAGGTGCCTGATGGCGGGTATTCGTTTGGTTGCACGTGCCTGAACAGTTTCCAGGAGATCAATATTCTGAGCAAAGCATATGTAGAGCTGTCAGTTGTTGATTCTACATATACTTGATGTTTGAATTCTTGTGATAAATCTAAGATGTAGAAGAGTGCAGATAATATATTCAGTCTACTACAATTACCACTATTACTAATACTACTATAAATACTAATGCTACTAATGCTATTAATATTATTAATACTAATACTAACTCATAAAATACTGGTTTCTAAAATTGAAAAAATATATATATATGTGTATATATATATATATATATATATATATATATAGTTTCACTTGATATTTCCCTTAATTTGTTTTGTTCAGGTTGTGTATAACAGATATATTTCACTGGATTGTGTTTATAGAGTTGATGATAGGCAGTTAGTATTATCATTGCTGTCTGTCTTATTTCAGAGCCAAATAATGTGTTTCATATGTATGTAAGACCCATATCTCATAATGGAGTTACAAGGATGCTGTTGTAATATATGGTGTGTCTTGGGGATTTTAAACCTGGCAGAGCCTATCCCCTCTCTAGGTCTGAAAACAGCTGATTTCTTCCAGAGGAGGACAGAGAGAGAAACAGAAATAAAAAGTGAGAAAGAAATATAGAAGAAGAATCAACCCTAGTACAGAACTGGTACTTTTTTCTTGACCTTGAAAGGATGAAAGGCAAAGTTGATCTCAGTGAGGTTTGAACTCGGAGTTCTAAATAACTTTGAAGCTATATTTCACACACAGTCCTATATTCTATATCAACTCAACCACAGGCCACAAAACTGAAAATTCAATTGTACTACTGACTAAATTATACTCAGCTATAATCTTAATCCAATTACAGATGACTCCAAAGGAGGAATGTCAATTAATTACCAAATCAATTCATTATAACTGATAACTAATCTCAGTCTAATAAATAAACTATAAAGAAATTCTAATAAAAGAAACTTAGTTTAACCCTTTAGCATTTAAACCGGCTGTATCTAGCCAGAATTTTCTCATCTCTCTCTGCTCAAACTGGCTGTATCTGGCCGCTTTTACTGATGTTAAGGTATTGTTCTCAAAATAAATAATATCAAAATCTCATAGATTCGATATTATGTGAGATAAAACCTTTACCAGAAAAATATAGTAAACATAGAGTAATGTAAATGCTAAAGGGTTAACTCAACTCCAAACCATACTTAACCCAAACTAAACTCACATTACAAGCTATATTAAACTACAAATTTAATCACAAGTCTCAAACTATGCTGTTCTAAAAAAGAAAGTATGCAATTGGTATTGTAATTTCAATGCTGTAAATGATAATCTTGGTGTATTAGAAGGCTTTGAAAAAAGTAAGATGATGGGAATATTACATGAAGAAGCTTTCACTGTAGCACTAAAAATAAATGTGGTGAGAGGCCAGAGGCTACAATGTTTGGTAATTGAATAGAGACAATATAGAGTTTGAAGGGCTCCTCAGTCTGGCCTAGCATGTGACAATAACTCTAGAGCTGGTGCCACAATAAAATGCACCTAGTCCACTTGTAATATGGTAGTGCTAGTATTATGAATGAAGATAATATAGAGTTTAAGAAGACTTCAGTCTAGCCTAGTATGTGACAATATCTTAAGGGCTGGTGCCACAATAAAATTACTCTATTACGGTAATAATAAAAATGAAAATTATTGTTTACAGTGCTCAGGTGCACTACAACTCATCAAAGGTGCATGTATAGTACATAGAATAATGTACAAATGTCAGGAAAGTGAAGTGTATGAGTCATGATATACACAGACACACACATGGGTGTATGGAGGGGGAATATCAGATGTAGTGTTGGCGAATTTCGGGGAAAAAATTAGCATACACACCAAACCCCCAATTTTACATATCAAAGTCAGCTTGACGCAAGTGAGAATTGAAAAGTTATACATAGTAAATTTTTTTAAATCTAACCATCCTAAAACTAAAAAGCCCAGAAGAGGGCACAAATAAATTGCTATGGCCATCGCTGGTGGGGACCCCTCACAGCACGGGGCCCGAGGCAATTGCACTCCATTTAATCTGGCCCTGACTGTACTCTTTATCTGGCCATTCTCTCACCTCTTTCTGTTCAAACTGGCCCTTAACTGGCTGCTCATACTGATGTTAAGGTATTGTTCTCAAAATAAATAATATCAATCTCATAAATTTGATATTATGTGAGATAAAACCTTTACCGCGTAAATACAATATATATATATAGAGTAATGTAAATGATAAAGGGTTAATGATATAATATTATGGCAGTACTGTATCTCCTGGA
>CAXHJY010000416.1:25000-30000 GCA_964016885.1 Eledone cirrhosa | reverse complement strand
TATATTCATACATAGACGCTTACAAATACAGATGATAATAGTATGGGGGAAAGGGGGGGTTTGGAGAAGGGGATCAAAGTAAATATATGTTTCAAGAAACATAGAATATTTTCCGTATCTTTATCCAATGTATGTTCTTACATATTTTCAGTGTTAGGAAATACAACAAACAAGAACTAAGGCAAAATCTATGCATCTCAAAATAAACAAGTATACCATTAATCATATGTTAACTAAACCAAAGATAGTCAACATATTGATTTCTAAGGTGTAAATTAGTTAGGTTTATAATATTTGAAGCAGAATTTTGAAGTTAAACAGTAGTAGAGTATTAATTACAGTATGACTAAATTAAAGTTAATAACGTTATGGTATCAATATTAGGAAATGAATTTAGTAATAGGGAAAAAAAAGCCCAAATAAAAATAAAATAAAGTATTACATCGGTAGTAGAATATAAATTATAGGTTAACTAAATTAAAAATTATATATTTATTTCAATAGTATATGTTAATTAGGTATACAATACATAAAGCAGATATTGTATTTCATCAATAGCATAATATAATTATATGCAAATAGAAATCAAAATTAATACGCATACATATACATATGCATACACATACATATATACACATATATACACACACATATATATATATATACACACATACACATATATACACATATACATACACACACACACATACACATACACATATACATATACATATCTTTTTCAAAAAATTGCATAGAATATATTAACTAGGTATATATCCAAAACACATCCCATTCTATGATTACATGACATTCTGCAATTCGTCTGTATAAGGATACTAATTTTAAGCAAATTAAAATTAAAATTTTTAGGTTGATTAAAACTAAAACCAAATAATAAATATATTTCTAAAATGTATATTAATTAGGTCTATAATACTAAAAATTATTTCTCTGTCATTGGATACACGATATTATTTTGTTATATTTTATCTGTAAAAGAATTATAATAAAAGGTTTAAATAAATTAAAATTAATCTATAAGTTAAATTACTAAGTATATATTAAAAGGTTTTTCACAATTTATGATTACATAATATTTTATATTCTCATCTGTAATAAAATTTTAATTAAATTAAATTTATAGGTTAACTAACATTTAAATTAAATTAATTTCTAATTAGGTTTATAATATTTAAATGTTTTTTTTAGTTTATGATTACACGATATAATTAATTCCTGTCGTTTATTTAATAAGATATCCTTAGACTTCATTATTTCAAATAGTTCTTGGGAACATAATCTACATTCATTTCTATTATTTTGATAAGGGGTGGCTCTTTTGAGCACACTCCAGGTCAAATCATATTTTATATTCTTATTTTTATAACTATTGATTTTTTCTGCTAGAGATGTTGTATTA
Organism: Eledone cirrhosa; assembly: GCA_964016885.1. Classification (NCBI taxonomy): domain Eukaryota; kingdom Metazoa; phylum Mollusca; class Cephalopoda; order Octopoda; family Eledonidae; genus Eledone; species Eledone cirrhosa. The sequence goes on along the minus strand of CAXHJY010000416.1, from coordinate 28,580 downwards.
GCCAGTGCGGCATTTTTAAAACTATGCTTGTGGGTATTAAACCTTGTCTTAAAATTGTTAGAGGTAGCTCCTATATATGAGCAAATAGAATCTTTAGTTTTAACATTACATTTATAGACTATGTTGTTAACAAGACAATTCCCTTTTAATGGGCAGTTTGCTTTGTTTCTACAGTTACATCCTTTCGTTAATTCTGTATTTGAGGAGATATTATGGTTAATTTGATGTACTGGTGGTATACTTATGGTTTTCTTACATTTATATGCATTATATGCACTTATATTTTGTTTTATGTTATTTGTTGTAGAGTATGAGAATTTAACTGTAGACCTATTTAAGATTTGATGGTATTTGTGGTTTGGCGGGAAGTTTTTCTCAAGGATATAAAAAAATTTTTTTTAGCAATATTATCCTTAACTTGTAAATTAAAAGGAGCATTATACCAAGTAACCCGTCTATTACGGTTTCTATGTTGTTTATTATTTTTATTATTTTTATAGGTTGTATCGTGATTTTTACTAGGAGGATTAATGTTAATGATCTCACCACAACTATTTTTAGTTATATTTGTAGATTTAGGTGTTTTATCCTTTTTATTAGGAGTTTTATTATTAATATTTATTATAGTTGTATGATGAGTAGTTTTTTGAGAGTTACTATACTTTATATTAGAAGATTTGGTATTTTGGGGTATAGTGTGGGTGGCATTTAGGTGTGTACTTTTCATTTGGTGTTTGTTGGTAATATTATGTTGTATGCTTTCAGTATTTTTAGTAGAAGGTATATACTCTAATCTATTTTTGTGGCCACTTCTATCTAGAGCTTCGTTATAGAAGGTCGCATTTTTATCAAATACATCTTGGTTAGAAGAAAGGTTAGAAATTCTAAGTGATATATTATATGCAAGGTTTTTAAGGATAGATTTAGGGTGATTAGATTGTGAGTGTATGTAATGTAAGTTTTGGTTAGGTTTATGGTAAGGTTGGTAGATACCCGTAGCTAAATCTAAAGTTATATCTAGGAAATTTACTACTTTACTTGTTTTTTCAAAAGTAATATTAAGATTATAATAGTCTTTAAGGAAAGTTCTAATATGTTTTTTGTTTTTTTCAATTTCTGAAAGGCTAAGGTTGTTAGAAAGAAGAAGACAGTCATCACGATATAAACCACCTTTGAGGTGGGGAAAAGAGGCATTTATGTTGAAAAGGAGAAAGAGGCCCACAAGATCAGTAATTTGGGCGGAATCGCTTGAACCCATAGTAATATCAAAAAGATTACTGTATGTGTTTCTGGTCCAGTATTCATTCTGAAATTCAATAAGTGTTAGTCTAGCATGTGTAATAATGTTAATGTCATCCAAAGTTAAGTTAGATCTATTTTTAGCAAATATCAATGCTTTGTTCAGGAGTATAGGTGATATAGAAGAATAGTAATTATCTATATCAAATTGTAGGAAAGAAGCAGAAGATTTACACCTAATATTTTTAAACCAGTTAATTACCTGGGAGGTGTTTTCCCAGAGTGGTAAAATAACGTGTTTTCTTATTTGTGGGATGACTCTATCTAAAATTTTTTTGCTAATTATTCCAATATCTGATTTGGAGGGACATATAAGTCTAATAGAAGGATTTGAGTTAAAGTTAGATTTGTGATCCTTCAGGTTGAAGTGTGGTCTTTTCAATGCCAAAGGTTCAGTTCTATCTTCAATGTTTAGTTTTTTTACTATGTTGTGTGTTTTGTTGTTGATGTTGGTGAGTGACACATTATTAGATTTTTTATAATTTTTTCTGAGTTCTTTATATATGAACTCGTTATAATGTTCAATATCCATATGATACAAGTTACCAGTTTTGTCCGAGTGGACATGGATTTTTTTAGACTTTTTTAGGTCCAATAGGGTAGAATCAAGGTCCTTTTGAAAGACGGATTTATACTTTTTAAATTTGAGGTGTTTAATTAAATTAAAAAGGTCTTTCTCGAAGTCTTCAAGTAAAAAGTTGTGTGGTGGATTCTTGTAAGTATTGAAATCATACATATATTTCCGATCTGCTTGTTTAGATTTTCTATCGAAGTGGTAGGCTCTCCATCTAACCCTTCTGATAAAATTATTAGTTTTCTGAATCATAAGGAGTAAGAAGTCATCCTTAGAAGGTATTGGTATGTTTTTTAAGGAGGTTCCTAAATATTGTTTTTCCATTGTGATATGGATGATGGACAATTGAAAGAGCTCAACTAAATGTATATGGGTTTACAAAATCATACATATATATATGTTTATACATAAATATAAAATTAATACACACATACAGTACAAAAATACGAATATTTCCGTGAAAATAGGAGCAAAATTATGTAGATAAATCTACCAAGAGTTTACGGTAGTGTCCAATCCGTATGAAGAACTCAATGTATTCCGGATATCATGGAAAGAAGAGATGTAATGAAAAACCACTTTCGGTGAAAGATAAACGGTATACAGAGTCAAGATAAAATATTAAACAAATAATGAATAAACAATTCCTTATATTAAACAAAAAAAGTTCATTATTTAACGATCGTTTCTAGGATATATATGTGTTAGAATTGGTATGCATATTCAACAGATCTATGTACAAAATTATACAAAATTATACAAATTATCAAGATTAAATATACATACCAAACACATATATACGCCGTCTTCAGAAATAATGAAGTATATTTATTGATAATAACAACAATTCAAAATTTCAGTTCAAAATTGACCAATGAAAACACAAAGGGTTAAATGCAGTTCGGTGTGTGTATATACATGTAAAACCCTTACACATATTTTACAAAAATGTATGTATAATTTGTATACGCATACTAAAAGGATGGATGCAAATACAAAAATCTAATCACCCTAAATCTATCCTTAAAAACCTTGCATATAATATATCACTTAGAATTTCTAACCTTTCTTCTAACCAAGATGTATTTGATAAAAATGCGACCTTCTATAACGAAGCTCTAGATAGAAGTGGCCACAAAAATAGATTAGAGTATATACCTTCTACTAAAAATACTGAAAGCATACAACATAATATTACCAACAAACACCAAATGAAAAGTACACACCTAAATGCCACCCACACTATACCCCAAAATACCAAATCTTCTAATATAAAGTATAGTAACTCTCAAAAAACTACTCATCATACAACTATAATAAATATTAATAATAAAACTCCTAATAAAAAGGATAAAACACCTAAATCTACAAATATAACTAAAAATAGTTGTGGTGAGATCATTAACATTAATCCTCCTAGTAAAAATCACGATACAACCTATAAAAATAATAAAAATAATAAACAACATAGAAACCGTAATAGACGGGTTACTTGGTATAATGCTCCTTTTAATTTACAAGTTAAGGATAATATTGCTAAAAAATTTTTTTATATCCTTGAGAAAAACTTCCCGCCAAACCACAAATACCATCAAATCTTAAATAGGTCTACAGTTAAATTCTCATACTCTACAACAAATAACATAAAACAAAATATAAGTGCATATAATGCATATAAATGTAAGAAAACCATAAGTATACCACCAG
>CAXHJY010000415.1:35000-50138 GCA_964016885.1 Eledone cirrhosa | reverse complement strand
GACTGAGTAAGTTAGATTACCGATATAAAAGACACAGAAGCGAGAAGCGAAAACCAACCAAACAGTGAGTGTGTTCTGTTATTAATTATGGCAATATTACACAAATATGACCCTCCCCAAGTATAACAATATTTGTTTCGACACACGATTTCATATAAAAAACCTCGCAAAACTAATTCATCTCCGCTATATATATATATATATATATATATATATATATATGAAAACAGGGAGAAAAAGACGATTATTAGGAAGAAAAATATATTTTTTTCCCTTTATATATATATATATATATGTGCATGTGTGTGTGCGTGTGTGTGTGTCATAAGATGTAGGAACGAGGTGCCAAAATTGCATCGTTATTTTTATTCACATATGGTGTACGTTTCACGTTCAATCAGCTCAAGGTACGATTAGTATCAATCGTGCCTGACTAGAATCGATAGCTCATCAGACTCTTGTTTTTTTTCAATGATAGGAGCTTTCTCCATCCATCGTTATATAGATATCTCTTCTCATTAAGGACATCACGAGTCTGATGAGCTCTTTATTGCAGAGTCGGACACGATCAATCGCGAAACGTGCGTCACACGTGAATCTAAACTATAATAAAGGAAGGAGCGCGGGACTGCATACGGTTTATAATTTTTTATCCCATTAGTAAAATAAGTTGGATTACTTTGAATAAATAATTGTTTCTACTTTTGGCACAAGGCCAGCAATTATTCCAGTGTATTACTGGTACTTTATTTTATCGACCCCGTAAGGATGAAATGCAAAGTTAACCTCGGCGGGATTTGAATTCAGTCCGTAAAGGGACGTAACTGTGCTGCAAAGCATGGCGTCCGACCCTCTACCGATACTGCCAAATAAATAAATATTACATAATTTATCTACTAAATTTCGTGGCTGTTGATTAAATTTAGTTTGTTTATTTAAAGATTCACTTCTTTAAAATTTCTGAAATGTCAACACTTCCGGTTGCCCATTGCTTAAATAAACATACTAATTTTCTGTCACTAATTTTCTCCTAATGCAGTTTATATATAATATCGTCTTTTTTAATGTATCATGGATAATGTTACTGATTAAATAAGACAGCATAAAACAGTCTTCGTTCAATTTCTATGTATTATATATTGTCAATTACGATTTTATTTGATGTATCATATCTACATGATGTATTGATGTATCATATATACCTGCGTTTTATATCAATATACACACTACACATGCTAGCAGAAAAACCACCCGAAGGGTTGTTTTTCTGCTAGTAAACATAATGATACTATTTTTATACCTCCTCCTCCTCCTCCTCCTCCTCCTCCTCCTCCTTATTATTATTATTATAATTGGCTTTGTTATCGTGCATTTTTACTCAATTGAATTGTAAACCACGACCATCCCTGTCTTTGTATTGCCACCTACATGTCGCCCCTTGTGGTCAATAAATGAAATCATTATTATTATTATTTGCAATGGGTAATTGCTGGCCTTGTGCCAAAGTAGAAACGATTATTATTATTATTATTAACATTGTTTCTTAGGAACACCGACTACCTTATGCACAACACATCATTAGCCATAGGACCCACTTAACATCGAGTGCTACACTGTTGAACCAACTGTGTAGTAAAGTTAAACTATATATATATATATATATATATATATATATATATATATATATATATATATATATATATATATATATATATATATATAATGAAAAAATTTGAACAGGGACAAAACAGAGAGGCAGTACAACAAATGTTTATTAATTTCACGCTCTGGAGAGTGGGGTGCTGCTGGGGGACGACGTTTCGGGCATAAGCCCTTCCCCAGGTGGGAAGTGTGTGGGAACAGAGTTCAAAGGGTGTGTAGGGGGAGTGGTGGAGAGACATATAGCGAAAGGAAACGGTGCGAATGAAAAAATAAAAAATAGAGATAGAAATAAAAATAAAGCATGATCAAAATACAAGGAATGAGATAAATTTAAAAATAAAGGCATGATCAAAATAAACTGGAATTAAAAGGGGGTTAAACAGGTGGTGGAAGGGTGTAGGGTGTGTAGGGGGGTGGCGGGTGGAGTGGGGAGAGGGAGACGGGGTGTCCGAGCGGGGAGGGCTGAAGGTGGTGTGTGTGTGTAGGTGTGCGTGTGTGTGTGTGTGTGTGTGTGTGTGTGTGTGTATGTGAAAGTAAGGGTTGGGGGAAGAACGGGGTTGCATGTTCAAGAAGAGGTGTGATTGGGGGGCGGAGTTTGTGGGTCGGAGTGTCTGTGCTTGTGTGGATAGAGGGGTGGGGGGAGAGGAATCAGGATGCTGAGGGTGTAGATATGTGGTGGAAAGCACGAGTGTGTGAGGTTTAAGCGTGTTGTGGGTGTAGGTGGCGTGTGGAGAAAAAACATTTTTTTGGGGTGTGTGTGTGGGTGAGTTATATAGGTGATTGCGTAAGAGGATGGTTGAAAAGTTGGTAAATTCCGAAGATGTTTAGTGGATTGGTGGCTGGTCAATTTCTGCGTGTGGGTATTCCATGAAGCGATGGTCGGAAGAGGAGAGATGTGGGGTGCGCGCGCAACAGGAAGTGGTCAGCAGTGGGAGTGCTGTGGTCTGTTTGTGCTGGGAGGTGGTCACAGGGCATAGCAGCAGTTGGTGGAATGGTAAAGGGGCGAGGATGGGTAGGTGTGAAAGTTGGAGTGAGGAGGGTGTGTGTGTGTGTATTAGTAGGGGTGTTAGTGGGATGAGTGAGTGTTGAGCGAGGGTGTGGGTGGAGAGGGGAGAGAAGGGTGTGTGTGGTTCTATGGAGGGAGTGTGGTGTACTGGTGTGTGTGTAGTTTGATGAAGAGGTGTTAGTGGGTGTTAGTATACGGGAGGTGGGGAGGGGTTGAATGCAGGTGTGAGTGGGGGTTAGTGGTGGTAGGGTGTGTAGAGTTGGTGGTGTACGAGGGTGTGTGGGTACGTGTGCGTGGGGTTGGGGGGTGTTAGTGATGTTAGTTGCGTGTGGGGTGGGTGGTGTAAGTGGGTGCGTGTGTTCGTGTGCTTGGGGTTAGGGGGTGTTAGTGAGGTTAGTTGCGTGGTGGTGGGATGGAGGTGTGGGGGTGAGGGTTAGTGGTGGTAGTAGGGTGTGTGTTTAGTGTGAGCGCGTGTGCCGGTGGGTGTGTGCGTGTGATAAGGAGGGGGGAGCAGGAGAAGAGGGGAGGGAAGGGATGTTAGTATGTTAGTTGGGGAAGGGTGGTCAGATGAGGGTGGGGTGGAGTGGAGGTGTTAGTATTGTTAGTTGTGGGGTGGGCGGTGAAAAGGTGGGGTGTGTTAGTGGTGTTAGTGGGGGATAAGTGTGGAGGGAGGGGGGCGGTCGAAGGTTAAAGGAATAAAGGTGGGGAGTTCAGGCCGGGGGGAGTGTGGGTCTGTAAGTTGAAGATAGTTCGTTGTTCGACCGTAAGGCGATTGGCGGGGGTTCCGTGGCACTGGAGTAGGCCACAGACTGTGAGATGGCGTGCGGAATGTCCAGGGCCACCAAAAGGCGGGCGATGGGGGAACTGCCCCCGAGACGAATATCACGGAGGTGCTCCGTGACTCGGTCCGCCAGGCGTAATAATAATACATTTGAAGACTAAAATCCAAAGAGGGCTCGATAAGGATAAATATATATCAAATATAGAAGATCCCGTTAAGGGTGAAAGCACCGATTCTTTGCTTAAACTTTAATCTGTTATTTTAATATATATATATATATATATATATATATATATATATATATATATATATAAAGGTAGGACTAGAAATAGAAGTAATAATTTTTGATTGCTTCGGTTCCTTCTCATATGTATTACAATATATAATAAATAGTGTTTTCTGTAATATTCTGGCATAAGTGTGCTCTGGAATGGGTTTTGTCAAATCTTACTTGCATTGAGGTATTTACAGAAAAATGAAATCAAGACGATTTTAATTCTATTTAATTTATATATATATATATATATATATAGAAGCTGGATTCTTATAGAATTCCAGTATTAATCAGGAGCTGATTATACAGAACAATTGCCGGTCCAGCAAACTTTAGGTATTAGGATTGGTGCTCTTAAACAGCGATGTTTACATGAATGTATGTATAGTATATTTGGCAATATACCGTATTTTTAATTAAAAGCATTTTGAAGACTATACGCTATCGGTTTTAAAGTAGTTACTGTTAGCTTCTCTCCCTTCTTTCGCCGAAAAGATGTAAGTGACATCGTCACTACTTTAAAACCGATATATATATATATATATATATATATATATATATATATATATATATATATATATATATATATATATATTAGAAAATGAGGTATTTTTTACAAAATGAAAAATAACCGAAGTGTCCTACACGAGTGAAAGTATAAGGAAAAAAGATGAAATCGAAAATGCAACTGGAGTCTTATTTAAAAAATATATATATATTTATTTGGTTGCTTTACCGGTTTCGCAGTTCTTCTGCTTTTCAAAAGTAGAGTTGAGATGGAGAGCCTGTGGTTTTTTTCACATCTGAGAAAAACCACAGACCCTCCATCTCAACTCTACTTTTGAAAAGCAGAAGAATTGCGAAACCGGTAAAGCAACCAAATAAATATATATGTTTTTTAAAAATAACTCCAGTTACATTTTCGATTTCATCTTTTTTTCCTTTTAAATTCCTTATAATTATCTCCAATTCATTTGTCGAGCAATATTTGGCCATGACTGCTACTATGGTAGTAAGCTGGCCGCTGTCTTAATAACCACTCGCTTTCCACTGATTGACCTCGATGTAAGTGATTGATTCTTTTTGAATTTGCCACAGACGTAGAGGCAGTGATTTTCTCAATGGCTTGGATTCCAGTCCACGCATCGCTATTTCCATTCCACTGAATTATTTTTTTAATAAGTTTCCAGTGTCCTCGCTATGCCTGGAGACCTATACGGAAAAAGACTTTCCTGATGACGGAATGATTTTCTATATGTTTCTTCGGAAAATATATTTACTCCATTCCAGAAACTAATTAGTTGGAAGTGATTTTTTAGTAAGTAAGTTAATTTTATAATTATCTTATTTTACGTCTCTCATATATATATATATATATATATATATATATATATATATATATATATATATATATATATATATATACATATATATATCGGTTTTAAAGTAGTGACTATCTCCCTTCTTTACGAAAGAAGAGAGAGAAGCAAACAGTCACTACTTTAAAACGGTAGCGTATGGTCTTCAAAATGCCTTTAATCAAACATACGCTATATTGCCAAATATACTATACATACATTCATGTATACGTCGCTATTTCAGAGCGCCAATCCTAATGCCTAATTTTTGCTGGACCGGCAATCGCTCCGTATAATCAGCTCCTGATTATTACTGAACTTCTATAAGAATCCAACTTCTATAATTTTCGGCGGAAGCAGTGAGTGCGTGACTCTGATGATCGCCAAACAGCGTGAAACAGCCTGTTAGCTTCTCTCCCTTCTTTTGCCGACAAGAATTAAGTGACATAATCACTACTTTAAAACCGATAGCTTATGGTCTTCAAAATGTTTTTAATTAATCATATTGTATATTGCCAAATATACTATACATACATTCATGTATACATCGGTATTTGAGAGCACCAATCCTAATGCCTATATATATGTGTGTATATATATGTCTATATATATATATATATATATATATATATATATATATATATATATATATATATATATATAGATATATATATAAATATATATATATATATATATATATATATATATATATATATATATATATATAAATATATATATATATATATATAAATATATATATATATATATACATATATATATATATATATATATATATATATATATATATATATATATATATATATATATATATATAAATATATATATATATATATATAAATATATATATTGTTATATTTGGGGAGGGTCATATTTGCGTAATATTGCCAGAATTAATAACAGAACACACTCACTGTTTGGTTGGTTTTCGCTTCTCGCTGTCTTTTATATATATATATCTACGATCTAACTTACTCGGTCCTCAATGTTGCCATTGACTGACCGGCGGTCAAAAATAATACAGATACAATATAGACACAAACACATATATATAGTTTACATAATTTACATAAACCTTTCGTTGCACATCTGCAACATCGTCAGTGGTGTTATATTCATTGTTCCTCCTGTTGTGTTGTATGTCTACGCCATTTTTTTTGTTCAGTCTGTCTATATATTTATTTATTTATTTGCTTGTTTGTTTATCTTATTTTATTTTGTCTTCTTTGCGCATGCGTTTGCGTTTGCGTGTGTGTATAGTGTTATGTGTGATGTGTGACTAGTGTGTATAGTGTTGTGTCTGCTGGGTGACTAGTGTGTGTTTATGTGCTTGTGTATGTATTTATTTATCTTATTTTATTTAATTTTATTTACTTATTTATACTTCTCTTAGGTCAGTGTTGTTTGTTTGGGTGTTGTTGTTGTTCCACTCATTCTTTCTGTTTAGCTTTGGTCTTCTAATTTCTATTTCACTGGCCTCTCTGATTTGCCTATCTGCTGGGTCATTCCTATGTTTAGATATTATTCTAATTTCTATGTTGTCTATGTTACCGTCATGTTGTTGTCTAGCATGTTCGTATAGTACTGACCCGTTTTTTCGTCCTTTTAGTTCCCCCCAGTGTTGGTCTATCCTTTCACCTATGCTACGAGCTGTCTCACCTATGTATGTTGTTGTCATGTTTCTGCAAGTACCCTCTGTACATCTTATGCTATAGACTACGTTTCTAGTTTTACAGTTTATCCGGGGGTTCACCTTACATATGATACATTTCCTATTGGTACAGTGGGTTTTCTTAAACGGGTAGGTTTTGCTGATCAGGGATTTTATGGTGGTTCCTGGCTTTTCTACCACCTTTATTTTTAAGTGGGTCTTTCTCAGGGCCTTTCTACACTGGTTAGCTAATTTCCCTCCAGGGGTGGCGTCCACAAACATGACACTCTGATATCTCTGGTTGTCGTACCATGATGTGGCCTTCCCTATCTTATGTCTAGCCCTATCTAAGCTATTCCATGATTTGCTCCTGTATAGTGGGCAAATTCCTTTCATGTCCAGTTCTATGAGGGTCTTATACTTTTCCATGGCTCCTTCGTATACTCTGACTCTGTCTCTTTGGTTGTAGCCAGAGAACTGCATGCGGTTGATGAAGTGTTGGATGTGTCCTTCCATTTCTGTTGGGTCGCACATGCTGGACACATTCTTCATCACTCGTACCAAATCTGCGATCAGAATATTAAACTTAGCACTACTGGACATTGCTGAGTTTTTGAGTATCAGGTATTTGGAGGCCATGGGTTTAGCATAGTGTGAGTGGAGAATTTGGGCTCTCTCGTCTATAGTGTTAATCCAGAGTTCTGTGTCTAATACAGGTAGTCTATTGTTAGGGTGTTTGGAAGGGAAGTCTATAGTTACAGTTATACTCTGGTGTATGGAATTAGCTATCTGCTGGATGCTTTCCATCGTGCTACGTTCTAAATCAAACTTGTTAGTGCTCTCTAGTGGGGGTGTTCTTATAACTATATTGATATCGTCTACATAACGAGAGTACATGATGAGGTCTATGGAGCTTTCATTAAGGAGATCTTTAAGTCTCCTTTCCCACCATACCATGAAAAGGTTGGCAACATCACCAGCTATGCTGACGCCGATGGCTGCTCCCTCATTTTGGGTGTAGATTTTCTCATTGAACTTAAATATGTGGCCCTTTAGGGTAGTTTTGATACTAGCCCCTATTGCATGTGCGACCATTTTTCTTACCTGATCAGTGTTTTGGGGGGTCCGTATAGCTTTGGTCCACCCAATCCACCTTCCTATGGGAGTCTTTTTAGCCATTGAGGTTATGGTGGGGGGTCTACCTCTTATAGGTCTACTAGGGCAGAAACATCTAAGGTCATGGCTGTCTAGGTAGTCAGTGTCGTAGGTAAGTCTAAGTAGGAGGCCCAGTTCGTCTGTGTCGACGTCGCAGAACTCCACCTCACTCTCAATGATCATCTCCACACATCTTTTCACAGCAAAATCAATGTTAATGGATGGGTACAGTGACACCACATCCATGCTGCCTATTATGCAGTTGGATAAGCTCCTGTTTTTGTTGCACTCACTGATTCTGCTGAGGAGGTCCTCTGTACTTTCACATACATCTGGGCACATCTTGATTATGGGGCGTATAACCATTGAGAGGAAGTAGGAGATCCTGTAGTTGCTAGCTATATTAGCTCCGCATACGGGTCTTGTTGGTGGTCCTGTTGTCGGGTCGTCGACTGTCTTGTGGTCTTTGCGGAGCCCATACAAGGGTGGTATGCCATTGTTAGACGCCTGGAAGTTGTTGGCAGTGCGTCTGCTTGGCTTTAGGATGTCAGTCCACATCATCATGTGAGCGTTGAGGATTTTTTCTCTCCCATCGTGTGTTAGTTGTGCAACTTCGCTCGTGTTGGTGATGTGGGGTTGCATTGCCTCGATGTAGTTCGGCATGCTATCTATTGACATCCTACCAGACTTATCTGTGGGTAGACACACTACCTCACCATCCCTTGTGCGCTGCTTGAGGCTAACCAAGCCTTCTACAGGTTTTATCCCAAGTTGTTGGGCCTCTGGTCTGCTCTGTCTCATAGTGTACCTGTCTACTACTTGTCTAATCTTATTTCTAGCTATGGTGAACTGTGCCTCCGTCTCGTCATCTATTTGCTGTGGTATGCAAACTCTTTCATTAAAGGGTAACCTCGTAGGATAGATATTACCCATCTTATATGTTTTGTCAGCTGGGTTGAAAAATAGTTTCTCTAAGGGGTTGTCGTTATTTCTATCGTCATAGTTGTGTGTGTTGCTATTATTGTTATCATGGTGGTTGTTGTTGTTTCTATCATTAGCATTAATATTATTATTCTTATGATTGCTAGATGTATTGTTGTTTACTTCACCGTTATTGTTGTTGTTGTTACTGCTATTTCTACCATTGTGGTTGTTACTATTATTATGTTTCTTGTTTTTGTTGATGTTGCTACATGTACTATTTCCATTATTACCACTGTGGTTATTGTTGTTGTTGTTGTTCGTATTGTTACCGTTATTACTACTGTGGTCACTGTTGCTGTGTCTGTGGTTAACGTTTCTATTATTATTATTATTGTGGTTGTTGTTGTTCTGTCTATCGCTAGTATTATTGCCATTATCACTATTTCTCACTTTCCTGCCATTGTTATGGTTATGGCTGTTATTTCTATACCCAGAGTTATTGTTTATATTACTACTACCGTTATTATTGTTGTTGTTGTTTACCTTTGCATTCCAACGTATTTTTGTGAAACACTTTTCCAGCTCCGTTTTGCATTCCATAGGGTTAATCTTTTTGTAGATGGCAAATGTTGGTGGTAACTTTAGGATTTGTTGTTCTTGTTCACTGATTAAAGTGTTCCCATAGATATTTACTGTGTGGTCATTGGTAAATTCTTCCGGTAGTTTTACATCACTCATACGGATGTTGTCGATGTTATCTGGGTATTTTTGAGAATATTCGATTTTCCTTTCTTGTAGTTTTTTCTTATTCATCCATTCTAATTTCTTCTTGAAATGCCTACAGCATTCGTTTTGAGCATATTTCGTTTCGCGTCGGATGACGCTCATGAAGTCATCTCTCTCGTTTGTTGTGATGAGATTTCGGATTTCCTTACCGTTGATGCGTTTTTGTCTGTAGAGTGCGTTGACTTTTGTGTATGTTGTTCTTTTCATTTTAACTGTTATTGTGTGTTTTAGCCGTTCAGCTTGTTACCACCAAAATTTGCCATCTACAAAAAGATTAACCCCATGGAATGCAAAACGGAGCTGGAAAAGTGTTTCACAAAAATACGTTGGAATGCAAAGGTAAACAACAACAACAATAATAACGGTAGTAGTAATATAAACAATAACTCTGGGTATAGAAATAACAGCCATAACCATAACAATGGCAGGAAAGTGAGAAATAGTGATAATGGCAATAATACTAGCGATAGACAGAACAACAACAACCACAATAATAATAATAATAGAAACGTTAACCACAGACACAGCAACAGTGACCACAGTAGTAATAACGGTAACAATACGAACAACAACAACAACAATAACCACAGTGGTAATAATGGAAATAGTACATGTAGCAACATCAACAAAAACAAGAAACATAATAATAGTAACAACCACAATGGTAGAAATAGCAGTAACAACAACAACAATAACGGTGAAGTAAACAACAATACATCTAGCAATCATAAGAATAATAATATTAATGCTAATGATAGAAACAACAACAACCACCATGATAACAATAATAGCAACACACACAACTATGACGATAGAAATAACGACAACCCCTTAGAGAAACTATTTTTCAACCCAGCTGACAAAACATATAAGATGGGTAATATCTATCCTACGAGGTTACCCTTTAATGAAAGAGTTTGCATACCACAGCAAATAGATGACGAGACGGAGGCACAGTTCACCATAGCTAGAAATAAGATTAGACAAGTAGTAGACAGGTACACTATGAGACAGAGCAGACCAGAGGCCCAACAACTTGGGATAAAACCTGTAGAAGGCTTGGTTAGCCTCAAGCAGCGCACAAGGGATGGTGAGGTAGTGTGTCTACCCACAGATAAGTCTGGTAGGATGTCAATAGATAGCATGCCGAACTACATCGAGGCAATGCAACCCCACATCACCAACACGAGCGAAGTTGCACAACTAACACACGATGGGAGAGAAAAAATCCTCAACGCTCACATGATGATGTGGACTGACATCCTAAAGCCAAGCAGACGCACTGCCAACAACTTCCAGGCGTCTAACAATGGCATACCACCCTTGTATGGGCTCCGCAAAGACCACAAGACAGTCGACGACCCGACAACAGGACCACCAACAAGACCCGTATGCGGAGCTAATATAGCTAGCAACTACAGGATCTCCTACTTCCTCTCAATGGTTATACGCCCCATAATCAAGATGTGCCCAGATGTATGTGAAAGTACAGAGGACCTCCTCAGCAGAATCAGTGAGTGCAACAAAAACAGGAGCTTATCCAACTGCATAATAGGCAGCATGGATGTGGTGTCACTGTACCCATCCATTAACATTGATTTTGCTGTGAAAAGATGTGTGGAGATGATCATTGAGAGTGAGGTGGAGTTCTGCGACGTCGACACAGACGAACTGGGCCTCCTACTTAGACTTACCTACGACACTGACTACCTAGACAGCCATGACCTTAGATGTTTCTGCCCTAGTAGACCTATAAGAGGTAGACCCCCCACCATAACCTCAATGGCTAAAAAGACTCCCATAGGAAGGTGGATTGGGTGGACCAAAGCTATACGGACCCCCCAAAACACTGATCAGGTAAGAAAAATGGTCGCACATGCAATAGGGGCTAGTATCAAAACTACCCTAAAGGGCCACATATTTAAGTTCAATGAGAAAATCTACACCCAAAATGAGGGAGCAGCCATCGGCGTCAGCATAGCTGGTGATGTTGCCAACCTTTTCATGGTATGGTGGGAAAGGAGACTTAAAGATCTCCTTAATGAAAGCTCCATAGACCTCATCATGTACTCTCGTTATGTAGACGATATCAATATAGTTATAAGAACACCCCCACTAGAGAGCACTAACAAGTTTGATTTAGAACGTAGCACGATGGAAAGCATCCAGCAGATAGCTAATTCCATACACCAGAGTATAACTGTAACTATAGACTTCCCTTCCAAACACCCTAACAATAGACTACCTGTATTAGACACAGAACTCTGGATTAACACTATAGACGAGAGAGCCCAAATTCTCCACTCACACTATGCTAAACCCATGGCCTCCAAATACCTGATACTCAAAAACTCAGCAATGTCCAGTAGTGCTAAGTTTAATATTCTGATCGCAGATTTGGTACGAGTGATGAAGAATGTGTCCAGCATGTGCGACCCAACAGAAATGGAAGGACACATCCAACACTTCATCAACCGCATGCAGTTCTCTGGCTACAACCAAAGAGACAGAGTCAGAGTATACGAAGGAGCCATGGAAAAGTATAAGACCCTCATAGAACTGGACATGAAAGGAATTTGCCCACTATACAGGAGCAAATCATGGAATAGCTTAGATAGGGCTAGACATAAGATAGGGAAGGCCACATCATGGTACGACAACCAGAGATATCAGAGTGTCATGTTTGTGGACGCCACCCCTGGAGGGAAATTAGCTAACCAGTGTAGAAAGGCCCTGAGAAAGACCCACTTAAAAATAAAGGTGGTAGAAAAGCCAGGAACCACCATAAAATCCCTGATCAGCAAAACCTACCCGTTTAAGAAAACCCACTGTACCAATAGGAAATGTATCATATGTAAGGTGAACCCCCGGATAAACTGTAAAACTAGAAACGTAGTCTATAGCATAAGATGTACAGAGGGTACTTGCAGAAACATGACAACAACATACATAGGTGAGACAGCTCGTAGCATAGGTGAAAGGATAGACCAACACTGGGGGGAACTAAAAGGACGAAAAAACGGGTCAGTACTATACGAACATGCTAGACAACAACATGACGGTAACATAGACAACATAGAAATTAGAATAATATCTAAACATAGGAATGACCCAGCAGATAGGCAAATCAGAGAGGCCAGTGAAATAGAAATTAGAAGACCAAAGCTAAACAGAAAGAATGAGTGGAACAACAACAACACCCAAACAAACAACACTGACCTAAGAGAAGTATAAATAAGTAAATAAAATTAAATAAAATAAGATAAATAAATACATACACAAGCACATAAACACACACTAGTCACCCAGCAGACACAACACTATACACACTAGTCACACATCACACATAACACTATACACACACGCAAACGCAAACGCATGCGCAAAGAAGACAAAATAAAATAAGATAAACAAACAAGCAAATAAATAAATAAATATATAGACAGACTGAACAAAAAAAATGGCGTAGACATACAACACAACAGGAGGAACAATGAATATAACACCACTGACGATGTTGCAGATGTGCAACGAAAGGTTTATGTAAATTATGTAAACTATATATATGTGTTTGTGTCTATATTGTATCTGTATTATTTTTGACCGCCGGTCAGTCAATGGCAACATTGAGGACCGAGTAAGTTAGATCGCAGATATATATATATAAAAGACAGCGAGAAGCGAAAACCAACCAAACAGTGAGTGTGTTCTGTTATTAATTCTGGCAATATTACGCAAATATGACCCTCCCCAAATATAACAATATCTGTTTGGACACACGATTTCATATAAAAAACCTTGCAAAACTATATATACATATATATATATATATATATATATATATATATATATATATATATATTTGGTACGCTTTCATCAGATAAAATACAAAGAATGTTTTATAAATGTTGACATACCCAAGGAAACATACCTTATCAGTTGAATTTTCCTTGGGTATTGAGATTAAGGAGCGGATTTTTCACACTTATGGATGAGTATGCAAATGAATATGTAAATAATGTTGAGTTATATGATTGAAAAGCCGTTATTTTAAACGCTATAGAAAGTTTAGATATAGTAGTAAGAGAGTAAGAAAGAAAAAAGAAAAAAGTAAAAAAGTAAAAAGAAAAAGAGGAAGAAGGAAAAAGAAAAAGAAGACCACTTATATACGTTAATTTGGGGGAAATAAATTTGAATATTTACCTATATTATGTATATATTTATATGGAGAATTATGTTAGTAAGTATTTATTTTATTATAATATTGTAGTGGGTTAAATATATAAATATCTATATATATTTTAATAATAGCATATGTATTTTTATTAAAAGGATAATTTGCAATTATTAGTTGTTTATACTATGAGTTACGAGTGATGTTGACTTTGTGTTTTATGTAGATAAATAAATAAATAGGTAGTTCAAGTTTTAGGTGGTTGTTTTTAATATGAGTTACGAGGGGATTGATTTTGTATTTTATGTACATAAATAGGTAGTTAAAATTATGAATTTATATATTTGGATAACTTGTTCGGCTTTGAGAATGTTTTAAATTAACGGGGATAGGTTTAATAAGTTTATATGACTGAGAAAGGAAGTATAACTCCAATTTTATTTGTTAATCGATAAATGTTTTAATAGTTAGTGTGAGATTGATTAATTATTTAGTCGAAAGAAATATGAGTATTTAAACATCCTCTTGCATAGGATACATTTTCCTAAAGCCAGTTAATGGTTATTAATCTACGTTTAAAAAAATAGCTTTAGAGGGTGTCAATGAAAAAATATGATGTAAGAATTAAAGAAATAAAAAATTAAAAAATTAAAATTAAAATTACATAGATATACATAAATATATATAAATATCTATACACATATATATATATAAATAAATAAATATATATATATATTATAAGAAATATTTTCTGAAAGGTGAAAGTACTACACATATTAGAGATATTATGATTTAGAGATATTAATATATAACAAATTTAAATTGTTAAAAAAGATAGGATCATTTTAAAGATTTATAGGAATATTATAAATTACACATAGTTCTGAATGTAGAATTTTGGCGATGTCTGCAAGAATTAAATAATTCTGTCCTGAGATTAATAGAGTTTTGACAGTTAATTATATAAAATTTTCTTCAATACACAATTTACAGAATTTTGATAAAGCCATATTTCGGTATGCAGCTGCTTTCGAAATCGTTTCCAAGATATTGAATAGTCTATATTCTTGCTTTTTAAGTTCCATATAAGATGTTAAAGAGAAGTAGAAGATTTTTTATCAGATCCTCTGAAAGAATGATTATGGTTATTCCAGCGATCTTTAAATTTTGTAGAAGTGGCACCGACTTAGTTAAATATATTATCACTAGTTTTAACTGTGCATTTATAGACTACGTTTTTATCTAAACACTTATTTTATAAAGGGAAGTTTGATTTGATTCTACAGTTACATTTTACGGAGTTATTGTTGCTCGGAACGGTACTATTATGTTGGATATTACTAGAAATA
>CAXHJY010000415.1:10000-30000 GCA_964016885.1 Eledone cirrhosa | reverse complement strand
CGATATCCACCAATGCCACCCAACAGTGGTCATATCTCAGTCCATCTAGAAAATGGACAGAGAGTGTACTTCACTGAGATCACTGCTCATCAGTTGGCACAAACATCACATGACACTACACTAACTGCTTTATTTAAACTCTGCCAGAATGATGAATTTGCTCGATGCCTCTTATATGTTGAAGTCGCAACATACTACACCTGGACCAATTGAAAGACCTGGAATCGGAGAAAGCAGGGTCATTTAGTGGAAGGTCATGAAGTCAAGTCAAGTGATGCTATTGGGCGTGTTTACAATGTCCATCACAACAACAGAGAATGTTTTTATTTATGGCTACTTCTGCATACTGTTCGAGGACCAACATCATTTGAGGATCTTAGGGGCTTCAGAGGAAGGGAGTGCGCAGCATACTAAGAAGCATGTAAACAGCATGGACTCCTGCATTACAATAGACACTGGAAGAAGTACCTAGAAGAAGCAGCAATCACTCAATTAGCCAGTCAAATAAGACAATTATTTGCTATTATGCTCACAGCATGTGGAATTGATGAAGCTCATCTACTTTGGCAGGAGTACAAAAACAATGTCGGACGACTATCTACACCTAGCCCGAAGACATCATGGCAATATGTATATGGAATATGCCCCCGGGCAATGAATAGCACATTAGATAACTGCGGGATGCCAGAGCCAGATGAAGAAATGGAGGTAACACAAGACATTTTTCAGGAGACAAACTACGATATTCAAGCATTGCATAAGTTTGTGGATGAAAATGAACTTCGATTGATGGATGACCAGAAATACGCCTACCACAACGTCATCGAAAGCATTCCTCATAAACCTCCTGCTTGCAAAAGTTCGCAAAAAGCAACATATTGCCCTTGCTGTGGCTTCAAGTGGCATTGCAGCAACACTTCTGGATGGAGGAAGAACTGCACATTCCATGTTTAAACTGCCCATAGATCTCACACGGCATGAACAATCTTTTTGCAACATCAAGAAGAACTCACCCAAGGGCAAGCTTCTGCAAACATGCAAGATGATAATTTGGGATGAAGCTACTCTGAGCCATAAAGGAGCAATTGAAGCTTTGGACCGGACGATAAGGGATCTGAGAGAAAATAGTTGCATAATGGGAGGAGTAATAATGGTTCTTGCTGGTGATTTCAAACAAAATCTGCCTGTAATTCTTCGAGGGACTCGAGCTGATCAGGTCAATGCCTGTCTGAAAACATCCTATCTCTGGTCCCGCTTTCCTTACAACCAACATGCGAGTGCACTTAACTGGTGACGAAGGTGTCAGTGAGTTTGCCATCCAACTACTTAAATTTGGAAATGAACTTTTTGAAAAGGACTCCAATGAGCATATTCAGTTGTCATTTTCCCATATCATTGACACAGAACAAGAACTGATTGCCAGAGTGTTCCCAAAAATTCAAACCAGGCAAGTGATCCGAAATGGCTCTGTAAGCGAGCAATCTTAGCACCTAAAAATGTTGTTGTGAAAGAAATCAACAGAAGGCTGCTGGAGATGTTACTGGGAGAGAAAATATGCTACAAATCAGTTGACACAATCACTTCTCAAGATCAAGTTGTAAACTATCCAACTGAAATTTTGAACAGTCTTGAACGAGCGGGAATTCTTCCACACAACCTGATACTGAAGCTTGGAACCTCGGTTATGCTACTTCGCATTCTGGATCCTCCAAAACTTTGTAATGGCACAAGAGTCATCATGAAAAATATGATGTCCAATGTTCTAGAAGTTGCAATCATGTCAGGAAAATTTGCTGGTAATAATTGTTTCCTTCCCAGAATACCTCTGAAGCCAACTGATTTGCCATTTGAATTTCAAAGACTTCAATTTCCGATCAGGATCTTTTTTGCCATGACCATTAATAAATCTCAAGGGAAATCATTGAAAGTCGTTGGGTTGAATCTGGCAGATCCTGTCTTTTCACATGGTCAACTCTATGTTGGCACAACAAGGGTTGGTAACCCTGATTGTCTCTTCATTGTGGTACCACAGGGCAAAACCAAGAATGTTGTTTATCCAGAGGCTTTGGAATGAGCAATGTCGTAATTCCTCATTCAATGACAATACACACAGATCCTAATTCCTTAGTCATGTAGTTTGAAAGGAATTCTGAAGCCGCAAATTTACTGCAAGGTGCTACTTTGGAAGAATATGCAGGCATTCCCGGGTACCTCTGCTATATAAAGTAGTATAAGTGAGGATTTTGTTGAGTATAAATAGCAGCCAAATTTCCTTCAAATCCCACCTCAGGTATGTATATATGTATGAAGCGAAAAGGAATGGTTCTATGTGATAACTCGATCTACTAGAAATATTAGCAAAATCCATTTCAAATCACAAACAACTGTCTTACACACATACATGTGTGTGTATGTATCTATGTATGTCATGTGAGCCACTATAACTGTTGGTATATCTAATAGAAATAGAAAACAAATCTCCCTCAAACAAGATCCTACTGCCATAGAGGCAAAGATTGGTGAAAGCTACAGTGTACAAATTTAAATACACTTTCCCCGAATTACAGAAATGAGTAAGTAAATGCTTCATTAAATCATAAACCAATGGTAAATGTATTTTCTTATTTTATTTTTGGTTTTTAAAATAGTCTTTACATGTTGTTTGAATTTCAGAGGTTCAGATTGAGCAAAAAAAAAAAAAAAGAAAGAAAATGATAAATAAAAAAAATCTAAATGTTTTTTTGGTCATGCCCTTTTCACTGACAACATACCTAATGATTCATCTATGAGTAAAGCATTATATATGCTGACTGTAATAGGGACGAGTATTCAAAAAATCGCCACTGGAAAAAAATAATATTTTTATCTAGATGATTTACATTGACCAAACAGCAATAAATATTCTGCTATAATTCCTATTTTGGTTAAAAATTCAGCAATCATATTTGAATGGTCAAATATTTTCTAATGTGTGCCAAATATATTGTAACTTTCATAAAATACCCGGCGGGCATCAGCAGGTAGCTCAGCTAGTATATATATATATATATATATATATATATATATAAGTATAAGAGTGTTTGTTTGTGCGAGTGTGTGGAGTGAGGGCTTATATGTGTGAGTGTGTTTGTAGAGATTTGAGCATAGCCATTGTTAGCTTAAGTGAACCTTTAAAATCAGGAGTGGCACCCCCAGGGTGAACCTGTCTATAGAATTCTTTCTGCCTTTGTTTCTCTAAATATAGTTTTTAAAGAATTCCTTTTTCTTTAAACCCACCAACCAATGACCTCCACCCATCCCAATCACCACCCACTCCTACCACCAGAAAGGATATAAATACCACCACATCCCTGATGATTTCTCACGAATGAAACAGTTCTAGTTCTGTAGAAGCCCTTTCTATATAAAATATATATATGCTTGGTTTAAAATCACTTCTGAACACAACATCCAGGACCGGACCGAAACTCTGGACCTTATTTCTTCCCACTGTACCCTGAAGGATCACAAACCCAATTTTGCTAACAACTCTTCTATTCAGCTAATTAACCCTACGAAGTCTGATTTGTGTAGACTTAGTAAAATAATTTTAGATAGAATTATACCTGAAATTAAAAGCTTGGCCCCTCTTGCACTGTGGAATAATTCTTTCGCGGTGATTGATTGGTTCAATGGAATATGCAACACGGAACATTGCCGTTTTATCCAATTTGACATCAACAACTACTACTCCTCCATCACTTTACCAGTTCTTCTCAGAGCTATCAATTTCGTTAAAACGTTCACGGTGGTTAAGGATTTTGAAGTTGATGCCATCCTCAATGCCCGTAAGTCGGTGATTAATTTTGACGACTCCATTTGGATAAAAAAATCTAATAGTACCCCATTTGACGTGAGTATGGGCGTCAGTGATTCGGCGGATGTTACAGATTTTATCGGCCTTTTCCTTCTTTTCTCTATCAAGGAAGAATTCCCTAATGTAGGCGGAGGCTTGTGCCGCGATGACGGTCTTTTGACCATGACTAAGTGCTGTCCCCGCGCTTGCGACAGGTTTAGAAAAGAACTCACAGCTTTCGTTAAAGGCTTCAACCTCTCCATACAAGTTGAGGCCAAACTTTCGGTCATAAACTACCTCGACGTTACCCTCAATTTGTCGAATGGCTTGCACTACCCGTTTAGAAAGCCGAATGATACGCTTAATTACATCAGTAAGCATTCTAACCATCATGCCAGCATAACCAAGAACCTGGTAAGAAACGTTTTTTGAGGCTTTCTCGTCTTTCTACAAACGAGCATATTTTCACCAACCATTACAATGAAGCTCTTGCTCGGAGTGGATTTGTCGATAAGGTAGCATATACTAAGTATGAGCATAAACCTAGGAAAAATAGATTCCGACGCATTATATGGTATAACCCACCATATAATATGGAGGTGGCCACACCATTAGTTAAAATCTTTCTCTCCCTTTTTAAGAAGCATTTCCCCTCAGCACATAAATACAATAATATTTTTAATAGAAATACCGTTAAAATATCTTACTCCACGACTCCTAACTTTGCACATAACATCACTGCTTCAAATTTAGCTAAATTACATAGCCGTAACAACACGTGCAACCCTATATCTAGTACTAACACTAATTGTAGGAATCGGCTTGATTGCCCTCTCCAGTAATATTGTCTACAAATGTAAGGTCGAGGTACCCACCTCTAGTAGGGCCTACATAGGGTTAACCGCCAATAGATTCAAGCAGCATCTTTACATGCATACCCATTCTTTTCTTAACCCTTTAAGAAGGAACATGACTTTACTTTCAGCTTATATCTGGAGTCTAAAAGACAACCATACAGAATATAGGTTACACTGGGAGATCCTAGCTAAAGCTAGATCGTATAACGGAAATAAAAGACCATGTGATCTTTGCGCCGCTGACGCCCTGGAAATACTCTACGCCAACGATCACATCTTAAACAAAAATCAGAGGCAATTTCAGCTTGTAAACACAAATTGCATAAAACTTTCCTGTATTATATCCTAGCGGATAGTACGAACAATACGCGGATAATTTACGTCTTGATGTGGTAGCTAAGTATATTTTATGTTTATACCATTACTTATTTGTATAGGTAAGTATACCTTACCTGTATGTTTGTGGAGGTACGTATACTTTATCGTACGTATATATGTTTGTATAACTTATAGGAGTATTTATTATATATACTGGTATGTGTGTATATAGTTATGTGTATATGTGTATTCCGTGTTTGTTCGTGTATTTTTGTATGCGTGCATTTTTGTATAGTTATGTGTATATGTGTATATGTGTATGTGTGTATATATGTATTTGTATATATTCATTTTGTATATTTATGTGTATATTGTATATTTGTGTATATATGTGTGTGTGTTTATATATATCTATATATATTTATGTATATATATATATGTGTGTATGTGTGTGCGTGTGGGTGTGTGTGTGGATGTATGGGTATGTGTGTATGTGTATGTGAATGTGTATGTACGTGTATTATATTTGTTTTGCGTGTGTGGATTTATATAGATGTTTTTTAAAATATATATATATGTGAATGTTTATGTTATGTATGTATGCGTGTATGTATGTTATGTATGTATGCGTGTATTTATATATGTATATATATGTATATGTATATGAGTTTGTGTGTGTATATGTGTATGTATATGTATGTGTATATTTATATATATGTATGTATATATATATATATATATATATATATATGGATTATCGTTGGGTATGTGTATTCGTTACTGTATGTTTTGTATATATGTATATATGGGTATGTATGAGTGTGTGTGTGCGTTTGCAGGTATGTATGGTGTGTAGATGTGTAAATAGGGTTTTGGTATATGTACGTTTGGTGAACATATGTGTATTTACATGTAGGTATGTGTGTGTGTGTGCGTTATATATATATATATATATATATATATATATATATATATATATATATATATATATATATATATTCATGTATGTATATATAATTAAATCTATATATAATTCATGTATGTATATATATAAATATATGTTTCACCTCATGCGGATCTTCAAGATCTTCAAGAAAGAAAAAAAACAAAAACAGACACTAAAATATATTTCCCGTGCTATTTCCAACTTCACCATTTCTCTATATCCACTGATGTGTATAGAACCTTACTTCCCTTTTCTAATATACATATATATATCAGTTGAAAATTGCAAACTTGACTGTCACCACAGAATATGAACCTGAAGATTGCGAAAGCATGAAAATACTTGTTCAATTAACACTTAACATTCTACCATACTATTTCATTCTAATATTATTATAATTTTAAAGGATTGTAAATAAAACGAGTAAATCAGACAAAGTTGGAATACCTTTTAATAATATAATCTTCTATACACAATCATACACACCCGTGTATATATATATATATATATGTATATAAATGGAAAAATTGAAATGAAATTTCATTTCTCACTCTTAGTACGGCTGTTACTTAAATATAAGTATGTATACGTACATACATATATGTATACAGACGTATAGTAGTATGTATATATATATATACATACATGCGCACATATATATATGTACGTATGGATTTACCGAACATTTATTATAATGCTCGGTGTGTTTGTAAACAAACATCCCGAATTAAGCCGTACAGTGTTCAGCAACCATCGTTGCCCTTTTGTTCAACACTGACAAAGGAACGATGTACTAGTTTCAAGCTTATTAGCTATCGCCAGCACCGTATACCTTCCTGCCAGATGATTGAACGTCTGAAAGTATATACTTTCCTTATGCATATTAACGGCTAAGCAGCTTAATTTGCATATCGAGTGAGTTAATCGGCCGGGCGCACCGAAAACAATAAATGGAAAAATTGAAACGAAATTTCATTTCTTACCCTTAGTACGGCAGTTACTTAAATATAAGTATGTACGTATACATACTTCTATTTAAGTAACAACCGTAAATAAAATGCGTGTGTGTTATAACCAATCTCAAAGTTTGAAAGATTTGGAAAATATTGACTGAAGTAGAAAGGCTGTGTGTCAGGATCGGGAAGTGCAAAGGATCACAATCTTTACACTATCATGGTGTGGTGCGTTTTAAGAGCAAATGAGACAAGGGTGGAGTGTAAAACACTAGAACCCGAGTGTTAAAAACCGGTAATTCAGATGATTACAGTTCCTATCTCGGCATAGGGTACATATGCGTGTGTGTTAACTCACATCGTTCCAATCACACACGCACAACACAGGCCCAGGTGCATCCCCTATGCACACGCACACACACACCTACACCCACACACATACCCCCACATGCACACACACCCACATGCATACATGTAAGTATCTATGCATGTACAATCTTATATAACATATGCATAAGTACGTGTTGTCACAGGAGTCGATCGACGCAGGGGTAGGGGTGGTGATTGTGCAGGGGGTGGTTTACCGTGGGCTCGGTGTGGTGGGACTGCTGTCCTTATAGCTAGAGGGAAGTTACCATCCCAATGTGTTGTTATTGTCAATATAGCTTAAGTAAGGACTAGGCCCTGATGTGTCCACATGTCCCGGAGAAGTTCCTATAGTTTGTATAATCCTATTTGCATACCCTGCTCTATTTAAATAGAGCAGGGTATACAAATAGGATTAAATACATCGACAACAGTAATAAGGCAAATCACCCTACTATTAATTGTAATAATAATTTAAAAAATTAACTTAAACTTTAAAACTAACAGAAGAACTAGAACTAGAAATATTATTTGGTACTCACCCCCATTCTCATTAAGCGTAAACACACCTTTAGCAAAGCTATTCTTTAAAGCACTGGATAAATGTTTTCCTAAAGCCCACAGATACCACTCAACCTTTAACAGACATACTATAAAACTATCCTACTCTACTACTATGAACATAGCACAAAATATAAATAGAATTAATAATAGGAATTTAAACCCTAACCAAAATAACCAAAATAGCAGTAATGTCTCTAGCAATATCCAACATAATAGTACCGTTCCGAACAACAACAACTCCGCAAAATGTAACTGTAGAATTGAATCAAACTGTCCTTTACAAAATAAGTGTTTAGATAAAAACGTGGTCTATAAATGCACAGTTAAAACTAGTGATAATATATTTAACTATGTCGGTGCAATTTCTACAGAATTTAAAAGTCGCTGGAATAACCACAATTGTTCTTTTCGAAGATTTGATAAAAAATCTTCAACTTCTCTTTCAAACCTGATATGGAACTTAAAATGCAAGAATATGGACTATTCATTAGTTTGGGAAACAGTTTCATAAGCACCCGCGTACTGGAAAACAGCTTTATCTAGATTCTGCAAATTGTGTATTGAGGAAATTCTTTTCATACTTAAATGTAAAAGCTCTATTAATCTAAGAACGAATTTATTTATTTATTGAAGACATCGCCAGAATTCAACATTCAGAACTATATAGAACTTATAATATTTCTACTTATTTCCATAAACATCTCATCCACTTGGTCTTAATATATTGATATCTCTAAATCATAATATCTATAACATTTGCTCTAATTCGACTTCTTAAAGTTTCATAAAATATATACGTATATAATTCTAATTTTTTGAAAATTTTAATTTTAATAATTTTTATTTCATTAAAACAACTAATAATCGTAAAAACACGTACTATTAAGATGTATATTTCCCTCAAGTTAACGTTATACGTTTTTATTCATCTTCTCTTGTTTCTTTCTTGCACTTTTTTTATCCTTCTCATATTATCTCGTCTCTCTCTCTATCTCCATAGTCGTTTAAAAAAACGGTTGTTTTTCAATTATTTACATATTCATTTGCATATTCACACATAAGTTTGAAATACCCCTAATATATTTCCACTATCCAGTGAGTATTAAACCGATAAGGTATGATTTTCATGGGTATGTCTCTATTTATAAAACAACGTAGTGCTGGTCACTCCTTCCTCCAAACAAAAGCCGTACAAAGCATTTCTCTCTCTCTCCCTCTCTCGCTCTCTCTCTCTCTATATATATATATGTATATATATATATATGTATATACTATATATATATATATATGTATATACTATATATATATATATATATACTATATATATATATATATGTATATACTATATATATATATATATATATATATATACTATATATATATATATATATATATATACTATATATATATATATATATATATATATACTATATATATATATATATATATATATATATATATATATATATATATGTATATACTATATATATATTAGGAGCAGTGTAGGTATGATACATTTTATTACTAATTATATCTAAATGTTTCTTCTCTCTTCATAATGTATATATATATATATATATATATATATATATATATATATATATATATATACTATATATATATATATATATATATATATACTATATATATATATATATATATACTATATATATATGTATATACTATATATATATATATATATATATATATACTATATATATATATATATATACTATATATATATATATATATATATATATACTATATATATATATATATATATATATACACTATATATATATATATATATACACTATATATATATATATATATATATACACTATATATATATATATATATATACACTATATATATATATATATATATATACACTATATATATATATATATATATATACACTATATATACACTATATATATATATACTATATATATATATATATATACTATATATATATATATATATATATATATATATACTATATATATATATATATATATACTATATATATATATATATATATACTATATATATATATATATATACTATATATATATATATACTATATATATATATATACTATATATATATATATATATACTATATATATATATATACTATATATATATATATACTATATATATATATATATATATATATATATATATATATATATATACTATATATATATATGTATATACTATATATATATATATATATATATATATGTATATACTATATATATATATATATATACTATATATATATATATATATACTATATATATATATATATATATATTGTTATACTTTGGGAGGGTCATGTTGCCAATAAGAAACACACGCACCAATTGCTTTCACTTCAATTTAATTTATTAAATATTTATAAATTTACAACTTTATAAATTTCTGGTTGGTTGGTTGGTTCCACAACCAGATAGTTGTTTATATATATATAGTCATAGTTCTTTCGTCACACACTCTGTGACCTCTTCAGTGACTGGGGATTTCTTTCTTCGTTTCTGTGCCTTTCCTTTCTTCTATCCTACGCCATTTTGTTTGTGTGTGGGTTGCGTGCTCAGTTTGCGCATGCGCCACATCCGGGTGTCTGTGTGTGTTTGTGTTCATTTTTCTATTTTTCTATTTATATTTTTCTATTTGTTTGTTTATTTATTTATTTATTGTTGGTTGCTTGTTTGTTCTATGTGTGTGTGTGTTTTCATTTTGTCTTGTGTGTGTTTTCATTTTGTGTGTGTTTTCAATTGTAAGTTGTTTGTTCTATGTGTGTGTGTGTTTTCATTTTGTCCTTAATTGTAAGTTGTGATGTTGCTGTTCCACTCATATTTTCTATTTAATTTTGGTTTTAATTCTTTTATGCTTACTGCCTCTGTAATTTGCCTAAACATTGCGTCTTTCTTGTGTGTGGATTCTATTTTTATTTCTATGCTCTCTAATTTACCCCTGTGTTCTATCTTAGCATGTTGGTAGAGCACAGATGATTCTTTACTATCTTGGAGGTCTCGCCAGTGTTCATTTATTCGTTCCCCTATACTACGAGCTGTCTCACCTATGTACACTACATTTTTGTTTCTACATTGTCCTTCAGTACATCTTATGCTATATACTACATTTCTAGTTTTACAGTTAATATGGGGGCTTATTTTACAGGTTATACATTTCTTATCTATACATGAGGGTCTTTGGAACGGGTATGTCTTGCTAATAAGTGTTTTTATTTTTACGGAGGTACCAGGTCTTTCTACTATCTTAATATTGAGATTATGTTTCTGTAGGGCCCTTCTAAATTTGTAGGCTAGTTCGCCTCTAGGGGTTGTATTGATGAACATTACACTCTGGTATTTATTGCTATCATACCATGAGTTTATTCTATTGGCCTTGTTCTTAGTTCTTTCTATTCTATTCCAAAATTTGCTCCTATACAAGGGGCAGGTCCCATTTATGTCATTATTTACCATTTTTTCCCATTTGGTTCTGGCTCCTTTATACACTCTGATTCTATCTCTCTGATTGTAGCCAGAGAACTGCATACGGTGGATGAAGTGTTGTATGTGTCTCTCTAGTTCTTCGGGGTTGCACATGCGGGACACATTTCTCATCACCCGTACCAAATCCGCAATCAGTATGTTGATTTTGGTATGGTCCGAAATGGCCGAGTTTCGGTGGATCAGATGTTTGGAAGTCATGGGTTTGGCATAATGGGAATGGAGGATTTGTTTTTGGTTGTTAATAGTATCTAACCAGAGCTCTGTGTCTAGTACAGGTAATCGATGGTTGGGGTGTCTACTTGGGTAGTCTATAGTAACTCTAATGCTCTGGTGGATGGAGTTTGCTATTTGCTGGATGCTTTCCATTGTGTTTTTCTCTAGTTCCTGACTGTTCTTTAGTGGGGGTGTCTTAACTACGATGTTTATATCATCTACGTAGCGGGAGTACATTATCATGGTTAAGCTGTCTTCTAATTGTTCATTAAGTTTTTGTTTAAGTCTACTGTCCCACCATACCATGAATAAGTTAGCTATGTCGCCTGCAATGCTAACACCAATGGCTGCTCCTTCCTCTTGGGCATATGTTTTACCATTAAATTTGAACATATGTTCCTTAAGGGTTAGTTTTATGCTGGCCCCTACCGCATGTGCAATCATTTTCTTCAGTTCATCGTGGTTTTCGGGTGTCCGTATGGCTCTGGTCCACCCGTTCCATCTATCTGTGTGGGTTTTCTTGGCCATTGAGGTAATGGTAGGTGGTCTGCCTCTTGCTGGTCTTGTAGGGCACAGGTTGCTAAGGTCATAAGTGTCTAGGTAACTATTACTATGGGTAAGCTTAAGTAGAAGTCCCAGCTCACTGGTATCAATCCCACGGAACTCAACCTTGCTCTCGCTGATCATTTCGACGCATTTCTCCACAGCAAAATCCACGTCAATAGATGGATACAGGGAGACAACATCCATACTGCCTATTATGCAGTTTGTTAGGTCCCCAGATCGGTTACCCACGCCGATTCTGCTGAGGAGGTCCTCCGTGCTGTCACACACATCTGGGGACATCTCAATGATGGGGCGTATGATCAGGGAGAGGAAGTAGGACAGTCTGTAGTTACTAGCAATGTTAGCCCCACAGACTGGCCGTGTTGGTGGTCCCGCGACAGGGTCCCAGCCCGTTTTATGGTCTTTACGAAGCCCATACAACGCCGGCACGTCATTGTTCCAGGCCTGGAAGTTGTTGGCAGTCCTTTTGTTGGGCTGCATTATATTTGTCCACATCACCATATGGGCATTGAGGGTTTTTTCTCTATCCTCATGCTCCTGTGGTGTTACCTCTCTTGTGTTAGTGATGTGGGGTTGCATTGCCTGGATGTAGTTTGGCAGGCTGTCAACCGACATTCTGCCAGACTTGTCTGTTGTAAAGCATGCTATCTCTCCATTACGCGAGCGCTGCATGAGCTTACGCAAGCCATTTGCAGATTCTTCTCCCAGTTGCTGGGCCTCTATTCTATTATGCTTCTTGCTATACTGTTCTATAATATTTCTAAGTTCGGATTTAGCTATACTAAATTGTGCCTCTGTTTGTTCATCGACCTGCGACGGCAACTGCGTGCGTTTGTTAAATGGCAAAGTCGTGGCGTGGACTCGTCGCAGGTCGAATGATTTATCGGAGGGGTTATAAAACGGAGAGTTCCAGGCTGCTGCTTTATGTGTACTAGTGCTATTGTTATTGTTAGTTGTGTTGTTTCTATTTCCACCAACGGCATCAGCCTCAGCTTCATGGTTGTTTCTATGTCTCTCATAATTACTCCTGTCTCTTTCCACTGGCTCAATGTTGTTATCTACCCTATTTTGTGTGTCTGTGTGTTCGTCTTGGTTATTCTCTTTGTCCTTAGTCTCCCTTCTCCTTTTAATCCTATTACTTTCTCTTATTTCTCTGATTTCTGTGCTACTGTCATTACTTGTTTTCTGTGTCTGTGTGTTTGTTAAGATTGTGGTGGTGGTGAGAGGCATTGAATGCGTGTGTGTTGTTGTTGTTGATGTGTGTTGTTGTTGTCTCCGTGTGTGTGTGTGTTATCGTTGTTGTGTGTGTTGTTATTGTTGTTTGTGTTTGCGTGTCTGTTGTTGTTGTATCTGGGTATGTTGCTATTGTTGTTGTTGTTGATGTGTGTGTTGTTGTTATTATTGTCTCCGTGTGTGTTGTTATTGTTGTTTGTGTCTGCGTGTCTGTTGTATCTGGGTATGTTGCTATTGTTGTTGTTGTATCTGGGTATGTTGCTATTGTTGTTGTTATTGTTGTTTGTGTCTGTGTGTCTGTTGTTGTTGGGATGTGTGTTGTATATGTGTGTGCGTATATTGTTGCTTTTGTTTTTGTTTTTGATGCTCCAGCGTAGTTTCGTAAATGATTTTTCTATTTCTGACAGACAACTAATCATATTTACCTTCTTGAATGTCGCAAATTTGGGTGGCAGACGTAACACAGACATTTCATTATTATCTATTTCCGTGTTTCCATAGATGTTGGTATTTTCATTGTTGAACTCTTCAGATAATGAGGTGTCGGCCATGTTGATACCGTCAATTTTGTCGGGATATCTATTGGTATACTCTATAGTATCCCGATTTAGCTTTGCCTGTTTAAGCCACTTTAATTTTCTGTTAAAGTGCTTATTACATTCTTGAGTAATGTACTGTTCTTCGGGGCGTATAAGGCTTATAAATGTTAGTTTTTCTGCTGGTGTGGTGATTTTAGATATTTCATCTATTAGGTTACGCTTTAGTTTTTCTTGATGACTTAATTCTCTATAGATCTTCTTTTTTATGTTTAGAATTAAAGTTCGTTTTAGCCTATCTGCTTGTTTTTTGGTGAGTTGTAATCTTCTAACGTCAGTATTGATGGTGTTGGTGTAGATTCTAGAAGTGGTGCACAGTTTTATGAAGTGTAGTTGTCGAGATGTTATGGTTTTTCGTAGACAACAGAACATGGTGGTTTTCAGTATCTTGTTAGCCTGGCTAAGGCTTACGATATTTCGTTTCTGAATTTGTTTAGCAAGATTCTTTATCTGAAATCGTGTGTTGAAACCGATATTGTTATACTTTGGGAGGGTCATGTTGCCAATAAGAAACACACGCACCAGTTGCTTTCACTTCAATTTAATTTATTAAATATTTATAAATTTACAAATTTATAAATTTCTGGTTGGTTGGTTGGTTCCACAACCAGATAGTTGTTTATATATATATAGTCATAGTTCTTTCGTCACACACTCTGTGACCTCTTCAGTGACTGGGGATTTCTTTCTTCGTTTCTGTGCCTTTCCTTTCTTCTATCCTACGCCATTTTGTTTGTGTGTGGGTTGCGTGCTCAGTTTGCGCATGCGCCACATCCGGGTGTCTGTGTGTGTTTGTGTTCATTTTTCTATTTTTCTATTTATATTTTTCTATTTGTTTGTTTATTTATTTATTTATTGTTGGTTGCTTGTTTGTTCTATGTGTGTGTGTGTTTTCATTTTGTCTTGTGTGTGTTTTCATTTTGTGTGTGTTTTCAATTGTAAGTTGTTTGTTCTATGTGTGTGTGTGTTTTCATTTTGTCCTTAATTGTAAGTTGTGATGTTGCTGTTCCACTCATATTTTCTATTTAATTTTGGTTTTAATTCTTTTATGCTTACTGCCTCTGTAATTTGCCTAAACCTTGCGTCTTTCTTGTGTGTGGATTCTATTTTTATTTCTATGCTCTCTAATTTACCCCTGTGTTCTATCTTAGCATGTTGGTAGAGCACAGATGATTCTTTACTATCTTGGAGGTCTCGCCAGTGTTCATTTATTCGTTCCCCTATACTACGAGCTGTCTCACCTATGTACACTACATTTTTGTTTCTACATTGTCCTTCAGTACATCTTATGCTATATACTACATTTCTAGTTTTACAGTTAATATGGGGGCTTATTTTACAGGTTATACATTTCTTATCTATACATGAGGGTCTTTGGAACGGGTATGTCTTGCTAATAAGTGTTTTTACGGAGGTACCAGGTCTTTCTACTATCTTAATATTGAGGTTATGTTTCTTTAGGGCCCTTCTAAATTTGTAGGCTAGTTCGCCTCTAGGGGTTGTATTGATGAACATTACACTCTGGTATTTATTGCTATCATACCATGAGTTTATTCTATTGGCCTTGTTCTTAGTTCTTTCTATTCTATTCCAAAATTTGCTCCTATACAAGGGGCAGGTCCCATTTATGTCATTATTTACCATTTTTTCCCATTTGGTTCTGGCTCCTTTATACACTCTGATTCTATCTCTCTGATTGTAGCCAGAGAACTGCATACGGTGGATGAAGTGTTGTATGTGTCTCTCTAGTTCTTCGGGGTTGCACATGCGGGACACATTTCTCATCACCCGTACCAAATCCGCAATCAGTATGTTGATTTTGGTATGGTCCGAAATGGCCGAGTTTCGGTGGATCAGATGTTTGGAAGTCATGGGTTTGGCATAATGGGAATGGAGGATTTGTTTTTGGTTGTTAATAGTATCTAACCAGAGCTCTGTGTCTAGTACAGGTAATCGATGGTATATATATATATGTATATATATATATATATAAATATATATATATATATAAAGAAAAAGGGATGAAATCGAAAATGCAACTGGAGTCTTATTTTTTTAAAAAATATATATATTTATTTGGTTCCTTTACCGGTTTCGCAGTTCTTCTGCTTTTCAAAAGGTGAGTTGAGATGGAGGGTCTGTGGTTTTTCTCACATCAGATGTGAGAAAAACCACAGACTATCCATCTCAACTCACCTTTTGAAAAGCAGAAGAACTGCGAAACCGGTAAAGCAACCAAATAAATATATATATTTAAAAAAAAAAATAAGACTCCAGTTGCATTTTCGATTTCATCTCTTTTTCTTTATACTTTCACTCGTGTAGGACACCTCGGTTATTTTTCATTTTGTAAAAAAAACCTCACTTTCTAATATATATATATATATAAATATATATATATATGAAAGATGTAAAATAAGAAAATTATAAAAATTAACTTACTTTATAATTATCTCCAAATTATTTTGTTGACCAAAAATTTGCCAAAACTGCTGCAATAGTTCATAGTAATGGTCCGGCTGCTGTCTTCTTAACACACCACTCCTCACTGATTAACCTCGATGTCACGTGATTGATTCTTTTGAATTTGCCACCGACCAAGTAGGCTGTGATTTTTTTAGTGTCTTGGAACTTAGTCCACGCTTTGCTTTTTTCCATCCACTGAATTATTTTTGTATAAGTTCCATGTGTCCACGCATTGCCTGGGAACTTAGCTGAGAATAGACTTCCCTGATGACGAAAGGATTTATACATGCTGTTCCATTCGGAAACCATGTTTATTCCCTTTCAGAAACTAATTAGTTGGAGTGAAATTTTCGTAAGTTAATTTTTATAATTTTCTTATTTTACGTCTTTCATATTATTGTTCTGCATCCCCTTGCATTGAACCACAAAGTTACTAAGACAAAACCTACATATTTGCTAGCATAGGTATGCATCTGTATATATATGTTGGTGGATATACTAATTCTTTATATATATATATATATATATATATATATATATATATATATATATATATATATTATTTCTGAAGACAGCATATATATGTGTAGGTATGTATATATAGATATATATATATATATATTTGCTATAAGAACAGATTAAAGTTTAAGCAAAGAATCGGTGCTTTCAACATTAACGGGATCTTCTGAAACTAAAAAATTTAATCTGTGAACGCTGAGCAAAACAGGAAAACGATATTTTGGTTCGTGAAGACGTTCCCTGGTAATGAACGGAAAAAAGCGAGAAGAACAATTTCATGCAAAGACAAGACCAAGTATATGGTATAAATGGAGTCGTTAGACTAATATTATATTTAAAATAACCAAGTGATTTCCAGCACTGGAGTTTAATAATGATGTACATAACATTGAAAAGCAAAATGACAGAGGTTATTAAAATGGTAAAAGTAAATAGTGAAGATTTAGGCCAGTAAATACGTATGTGCCGACGGACATACACATACATATACATACGCACACACAAATACATACACACATACACACAAACACACAAACACACACACACACACACACGCACGCACGCACGCACGCGTGCGCGCGTGTGTGTAAACCTTATGCATTTCTACAGTATTTTCACCAAACTTAAAACATAGGTTACTTATGTACTGCGGATGGTCATGGGCACTTTCATTTTTCCAGATATTGATTATAGGGCCTCCCGGCAGATAACCCCATTTAACCGCTTCCTTGGAGTCAACTGAAGCACTGTAGTGCAATGCAACAAAACGTCATAACTTCTAGAGTTCGCAACCGATTGATTTTCACAAAACTTGACACATGGGCTGCGTTTGTTCTACAGATGAATCTAATCTCTGGAATTGGCACATATTGAGTAGGGGACCCCTGGGGACAGGAACCCCCTTTTGAAAAAAGCCGATGATTTTGTAAAAGTATAGTTTTCGAAGCAGCACTGAAGTATTGACATAAATGGTATACATAACAGCTATATAATACCCGAGCAACGCCGGATACCTTTGCTTATATATATATACAGAGAGAGAGAGAGAGAGAGAGAGAGAGAGAGAGAGAGAGAGAGAGAGAGAGAGAGAGAGACAGAGAGAGAGAGAGAGAGAGCGAGAGATAAACGAGAGTGAGCAGAGGCAGAAAACTGGAAAATATTTTCAGAAGGAAAACACAGAGTAGTTAGACACCCCACCCATATATATATATTTATTAAAATAACAGATTAAAGTTTAAGCAAAGAATCGCTGCTTTCACCCTTAACGAGATCTTCTAAAACTAACAAAGTCCATCTGTGAACGCAAAAGTGAATATTTCAAAAAACGTTGCAACCGGAGGAAGACAGGAAGACGATACATTGGTTCGTGGAAACGTTCCTTGGCAAAGAACGGGCAAAAACGAAGATAATATGTCATTCTTGGAGCGGTGAAAAACAATTACACGCAAAGACAAAACCACGTTTATGGTATAAAAGAAGTCGTAGATTAATATTCTATTAGGTGGTTCATAGTGACGTTCTCTGGCAATGAACGGAAAACACGAAGATAATACGTCATATGTGGAACGGAGAGAACAATTGCACGCAGACAAGACCACGTAAATGGTATAACTGAAGTTGTAGACTAAAATTTTAACTATACATATATAAATATTTGCTCTACGGTTCTTATATATTTGATATATATTTATCCTTATCGAGCCCTATTTGGATTTTAGTCTTCAAATTTATTATTATTACTATTTGGCTTCCTCGGTTGAGCACTCTATTGACTTATATTCATCATGCAGAAACAACATCTGAATATTTCTACAAAGAACAATACCCGTACCAGGCAGGAAAACATACCTAAAACTCCTGATACAAAAAAAAGGTTGCGTTGGCGTGCCTTTTATTTCGATAATCAGGGAAAAGCAGACAACAAACAGGATAAATTTGGATTTAAAACCTTATAATAACCCTCCGAGTATCCCAGCATTGCTACCCTTCGAAAATGATGTCTTCGAACTCATACGGAGTATCAATTTTCGGAATAGGAGCAATTCCTTCCAGCAGGCACTTAAGAATAGAATTCGTTCTATTAAGGATTCTAATACCGTGCACGTCCATTCCGACAAAACTGGCAATCTATATCAAGTAGAGCGTAGTACTTACCATCAACTGCTACATAATGCTGTAACTAAGGATTACCGTAGAACTAATCGGAGCGTCATTAATGAAATCAACGATGCTGGGTTTAAAATCACATCTGATCTCAACATCCTAGACCGGTGAACCTCTGGACCCTATTTCTCCCCACTTTACCCTGAAGGATCACAAATCTAATTTTCCGAACAACCCCTCTATTCGGCTTATTAACCCTACGAAGTCCGATTTAGGTAGACTTAGTAAAAGGATTCTTGATAGAATTATACCTGAAATTAGAAGTTTGGCCCCTCTTGCACTGTGGAACAATTCTTTCGCAGTGATTGATTGGTTCAACGGCATATGCAACAAGGAACATTGCCGTTTTATCCAATTCGACATCAATAATTACTACTCCTCCATCACTTTACCACTTCTCCTTAGAGCTATCAATTTCGCTAAAACACTCACAGTGGTTAAGGATTTCGAAGTTGATGTCATCCTCAATGCCCATAGGTCGGTGATTAATTTCGACGACTCTATTTGGATTAAAAAACCTAATAGTACCTCATTCGACGTGAGTATAACGCCAGCGATTCTGTGGAGGTTACTGATCTTATCGGCCTTTTCTCTATCAAGGAAGAATTCCCCAACGTGGGCGGTGGTTTGTACCGTGATGATAGTCTTTTGACCATGACTAAGTGCGGCCGACGTCCTTGCGACAGGTTCAGAAAATAACTTACAGCCATCTTTAAAGGCTTCAACCTCTCCATACAGGTTGAGAGAAACCTCTCGGTCGTTAATTACCTCGACCTTACTCTCAATTTATCGAATGGCTTGCATTGCCCGTATAGAAAGCCGAATGATATGCTTAATTACATAAGTAAGCATTCTAACCATCATGCCAGCATAACCAA
>CAXHJY010000414.1:185000-189631 GCA_964016885.1 Eledone cirrhosa | reverse complement strand
GTTAAGAGTAAGTAAAAAGATGGAGAGCGAGAGAGAGAGATAGAGATAGATAGAGAGAGAGAGAGAGAGAAACGTTGAGAAAAGAAAGGGAAAGATAGATAAAGAAAAAGAAGAAAGCAAAAAAGAAAAGAGAACAGAGGAAAAATA
This sequence comes from Eledone cirrhosa, assembly GCA_964016885.1. Taxonomy (NCBI): domain Eukaryota; kingdom Metazoa; phylum Mollusca; class Cephalopoda; order Octopoda; family Eledonidae; genus Eledone; species Eledone cirrhosa. The sequence goes on along the minus strand of CAXHJY010000414.1, from coordinate 189,484 downwards.
ACGGGGAGATATCAAAACATCAGACAGAGAAAGAACTCAAGAGAGGGATATGCATAGATAGAGAGAGGGGGGAGAGAACGAAAACCTTAAGTTATGTTATATTAAGTTGAGTTAACAATTGAGATGAAATGAATAAATAAAATTAGAAATATTAATATTCGTGAATGGAATATAGATATATAATATGAGAAATTAGACATTGTTTAATTATGATTATATATTTAGTTTAAAATTGAGATCAATATATTAAAAATTGGAATTTAAACACTACAAAATATATATATTGCTAGAGAGATTATCTATCGTATATCACAAATACATAGGCAAAGGTACATAAATATATATTTATCTCCTCACTCACTCAGAAAATACACATTATATCTACTCCCGCACACAATGTATACATACAAAGCATAAGTGATTTTTTATTTATTGCTATACACTCCTTGTGTTATTAATTAAAAAATGTTAGTATATATATACAAATATATAGGATTAACTTTTCTGCATTTATGGCTGTTAAGTTATGTATATCTGCAATCAAAAACTGCATGTGTAAGCCTGTACATTCACACCCATAATTCTTAGCTATACATGAATAGATATGTGTGTGCATCTTCAATTGGTATACACGCGTCACTCATGCATATATACAGACAGACATATAATCACAAAAAACCTATAACACATGTATATGTATGTCAACCCACACATATAGATACATAAGCCGTACATAGACATAAGTATACATCAACATATAACATAGTACAATTGAGTATATAAAATACAAAAGGATTATAATTATATCAATATAACTTAAAAGGCAAACGAATTCTACAAACATCAAAATACTAAAATATCCCAAAATATTATAGAATATTTCAAGTTAAAATAATATGTTTAATATATTTAGCATAGAAATTTATCTTACGTATATTTTAATCAAGACATTGAGAGGACAAACTTTTGAAAATTATGAGAAGCTATCAGAATAAAAAAAATAAATCTAATAAAAATTATGAGAAGCTATCAGAATAAAAACAAATCTAATAAAAAATAAAAAATAAAATGAATTTAATAAAAATCTAATAAAAAAATATAAATAAAATGAATCTAAGCTAAAATAATATGTTTAGTATAGAAATTTATCTTATGTATATTTTATTCCAGATATTGAAAGGATAAACTTTTCTAGAATAGTTTATTATATTTATAATTATATTTATGAAGAAAATTTATACTTGGGTACTTAACCAAAGAAAATGAAAAAGGTGAATGAATCTAATGATTTATCGACAGGTTTCTTATATTAACTAAATTATTTAATTAATTAAACTACATTTTAAATTTATATTTATATTTAAACGTTGAGTTCAATCTATGTCTGCAGCAACTGAATAAATTATTTCTTAAATTAAGGGAATTTTTGGTCTTTAATATAAAAAATATTTCCTCTACAGAAAGATCACAATTTTCAGAAGAAGAATTAAAAGGAGTAGCTTTTGAAATAATATTCCAAATCAACGAATATTCAACATTATCTCGTTTTAGGTCCCATAATAGGCTAGATAGCAAAGTTGAAAATTTTTTGTTTGGATCTGTAAAATAATTTTATGATTATTGAAGCGGGATTTAAATTCTGTAGAGGTAGAATCGACATAGTTAAATGAATTTAAATTAGTTTTAACATTACAATTATAAACTACATTTTTAGCTAAGCAGTTGTTATTTAACGGACAGTTTGATTTATTTCTACAGTTACAGTTATTCGATTGAATATTGCTTGGATTATTCTTGGTATTTTGGTTAGGTTTTAAATTTCTATTATTAATTCTATTAATATTTTGCGCTAAATTTTTGGTGGAAGAGTAAGTTAATTTTATAGTATGTCTATCAAAAATTGAGTAATATTTATGTGTTCTAGGGAATCGTTTGTCAAGAGCTTTAAAGAATAGTTTAGCAATAGGGGTTTTAATATTTAGTGAGAAAGGAGGAGCGAACCATAATATATTCCCTGTTCTATTTCTTTTTCGGCTTTTGGAGTTATTGTAATATTTTCTATTATAGTTGTTGAAATTGTTACCATAATTAAAGTTGTTATTATTTTGGTTATTTTGTATATTATTATTATTATCGATGTATTTAATTTTATTTCTATACCCAGCTCTACCTAACGCTTCGTTGTAATAATGCGCTTTTTCATCAAATATATTCTTATTAGATGAAATTCTTGAGATTCGTTCTTGAACCGAGTTCACTAGTATTTTTAACGGATCTGGGGTGATTAGAGTTAAAATTGACATAATTTAAGTTCTCATTTAGTTTGTGAAATGGATAATGAAGACATGTGTTTAGATTTAGTGTTACATCTAGAAAATTGACTATTTTATGATTATTCTCTATTTCTACTTTTAGATTAAGGTAATTAAAAAATTGTATAATTTGTTTTCTTTTTCTATTTAGTTCACAGCTATTATTTTCTATAAGTAAAAGCATGTCGTCACGATATAAGCCTCCAGTTACCCCTGGTATTTTTCTATGTAGAGAATTAATTATAAAAAGGCCCACAAGGTCCGTTACCTGAGCTGAGTCTGAAGATCCCATAGTTATGTCGAAATTATTATTTATATCTGCCCTAGTCTAGAGTTGGTTATTAAATTCTATTAATGTTTTCCGTGCCGATAATATAATGTGCTTTTCATTGCTAGTTAGGTCTGTATGTTTAAATGCGTAAGTTAGTGCCTTATTCAGTAGATTAGGAGTGATAGATGAGTAGTAGTTAGCAATATCCAACTGAATAAACTTATTATTATAGTTATATTTAATTTCTTTAAACCAATCGATAACCTCACTAGTCCCTTTCCATAATTTTAAGTAAGATAAATTAGGTAAATTCTTAATTTGTTGTATTATTCTATCTAGAATATTTTTGCTAAGTCTGCCCAGGTCAGATTTAGATGGTGCAATTAATCTGACTGGTAAATCATTTTCAAAATTTATTTTATGATCCTTCATATTGATCTTAGGTTTCCTTGGCATGAAAGGTTGTGTTTTATTTTCAATGTCTAGTTCATGCATTATACAAGAGGCATCTGTATTCAGTTTTTCAAGTTCGTCCTTATTTGCTACTTTATATTTCTTCCTTAGTTCCTTCAATATAAGGTCGTTATAAATGTCCTTTTGTATTCCGTAAAGATATTAGTTTTGTCCGACTTGACTAGGATTTTCTCCGTTTTCTCCAAGTTTTCAATCTTATCCTTAATATCTCTTAAGTAATCTTGGCCTTTGAAGTTGTTTTTGAATTTGATGCTTTGGATGATAGATATGTTATCATTTTCAAAATCCATTAGTAGTTTGTTGGGGGGTGGATTTTTTTTAGATTTGAAGATTTTATCCAGATTTGAAACATTTTCATTGAGATTAGATTTATCGAAGTGGAAAGCACGCCACCTGATTCTTCTTATAAAGGAGTCTGATTTTTCTATTAATTGTTTAATAAAATCTTTATTCCTAGGTAGAGGTATGTCTTTTAGAGAAGAATTGACGTACCCTTTTTGAAAGGGTACGTCAATTATCTATTTGTAAAACTGTTATATATTGTATTTTGTCTGATGAAGGCATACCATGATTTAACTTGGTATCCTTGAAATATATATAATGAAATAAATATGGTTTTATAAATATAGTTTCCATTTATTAATATTGTGTATATATATATATATATATATATATATATGTATATATATGTATATATATATATATATAGTTAAAAGAATAGAGGTGTAACACACAAGTTATTATATATTGGTAAACGGAATAGAAAATGCTGACAAATTGTTCACAGTTGAAAAATGGTTTAATTAGGAATAAAAGAGTATTAGTGATTGTATGGGTTAGTATTCAGTTGTGGTTTTAAGTTTTTAAGTTTTTACCGGTTGCGCATTTCTAAATGCTTTTCAAAATAATTTTGAGATTGAGTGTCCGTGCTGTTTGCTCTGATCAGAGCATATGTATATATATATATATATATGTATATATATATATATATATATGTATATATATATATGTATATATATATATATGTATACATATATATATATATGTATATATATATATATATATATGTATACATATATATATATATGTATACATATATATATATATGTATGTATATATATATATATATATGTATATATATATATATATATATGTATATATATATATATATATATATATATATGTATATATATATATATATATGTATATATATATATATATATATATATATATATAGAAAGGATAAAAAGGACGATTGATTTTTCCTTCATTGCATTTATTGATAGGTGACGCACGTTTCGCCACTGATAAGCTCAAGGTTCGATCCTACTCGGCTCAATAATCGGCTGTTCGACGGACCCTCTTAAAATGCTATAAGAAAATGAAATATATGCTATGTGGTAAAGTCAGAGTTTCAAGAGTTTGAC
>CAXHJY010000414.1:175000-177500 GCA_964016885.1 Eledone cirrhosa | reverse complement strand
CAGTGACGTCCTGTTCGACGGTTGGTCCAGCTCCCAATGCCAAAGTTTGGTGCTAGTCCCTCCAGGATTTTCCACATGTAGATCACTGCGTATCTCTCCCGTCTTCGCTCCAAGGAGTAGAGGTTCAGTTCCTTCAGCCTCTCCCAGTAGCTTGTCTCCCTCATCTTGGCAATCCTCTTGGTGTAGCTTCGCTGGATTGCCTCAAGCTCTGTGGTTAGTTTGACACTATGGGGTGACCACAGCTGGGAGCAGTAGTCCAGGCGGCTTAGGACAAAAGTCCTCCACAGTGTCAACATGGTGTCTCGATCTTTTGTAAGGAAAGTCCTCAAGATCCAGCCAGCGAATCGTCTACATGCTGTCGCCACCTTCATGATGTGTGAAGAAAAAGATGCATCATCGCTCATGTCTATGCCCAGGTCTCGTATCGATTTTGACACGGGGATATCGGTCCCTCCTGGTCCTGTGTAGCTGTGTTCCGCTATATTTGTGTTTGTGTTTGCAGGTTTGTATTGTAGGGCTTGGAATTTGCCAGCATTAAACTGCATGTTGTTTTCTTCCGCCCATCTGTATATGGCATCCAGATCCTGCTGTAAGAGGGCAGCGTCAGCCGGGTTTTTGATTGCCTGTGCTACCTTAGTGTCATCAGCATAGCTAGTGAGGGATGTTGTTGCATGCACCACAGAGGGCATGTCCGAGAGAGCCACCAAAAACAGTAGTGGTCGCAGGACTGTCCCCTGAGACACCCCACTTGTTATCGGTGTTTCCCTCGAGAGGGCCCCATTTGCTGCGACTGCCTGGCTTCTGTCCCTTAGGAAGCCATGCAGCCACTCACCTACTTTTCCAGTTATGCCGAGTCCGTGTAGTTTGTGACATATCATTCCGTGGTCGACCTTGTCAAAGGCCTTCGCAAAGTCAAGATATATCACATCTACATGTGAGCTGTCTAGTAGTTGTCTCAGTACCCAGTCGTAGTGATGTAGCAGCTGTGTAAGGCAGCTTCTTCCTGGGCGGAAGCCATGTTGCGTGCTAGTCAGGCGGTTATTTTCTTCGAGGAAAGTGATTAGTTTCTTTCTGACGACTCGCTCCATGACCTTACTGATATGCGACGTCAGGGAGACTGGCCTATAGTTCTTGGCCTCCGCTCTACTACCTCCTTTATGGATAGGGCATATTGTGTCTTCTTTCAGCTCCCTGGGTAGTACACCGCTAGCCAAGGAGCTTCTGAAGAGCATCTTCAGTGGAGTTGCTAAGGCCCGCTTACATATTTTTAGGAGAACTGCTGGGAATCCATCAGGTCCAGCAGCCGAGTCTGTTCAAATTTCATCAATGGCGTACACCACATCCTCCTCCGTTATGTCTATGTGGTTGATGGTTGCCATTTCTTGATGTAGTGTTGTGGCATCAAAGAACTCTTCTGGCTTCGTTATTTGCATGTGCCTCAGTGGACATGTGAAGACACTTTTGTACTGTTCGTTCAGTATTTCACATATCTCTTGGGGATTTTCGGTTAATGAACCGTCCGTGTGGAAGAGTGGTCCAATCTTGCAGTGTACTTCAGGCAGTTTCTTTTGCAAATTTAAAGAAGGCCTTAGGGTTTGTTTTAATGTTTTCTATGGCCCTGTTCTCTTTCCTTGCCCTCTCATTCTCATGTGAAAGCTTGAGTGCAATCTCGGTGTCAAGTAGTGCACGTTTCAAATAGGATTCCTTCTTGTTTTGGTTTTGTTGACTATTCAACTGGTTTGAGAGTTTAGTTCTACGTCTCATAAGGATTTTCCTATCTCTGGGAATAAGATTTTTGTGTCTGTTTGCCTCTTTCTCCGGGACACACTTTTTGCATATGGTGTGTATCGTTGTCATGAAGTGTTGAAATTGTGTGTTAGTGTCTTGTGTGGCGATGTTTGCACTCCATGTTTGCTTCCGGATTTCACTCTTAATCTTCTTCCAGTCAGCCCCGTAGAAGTTAAGGCTGGATAGCGTCCCGGAGCTTCTTGGTGGTTTTGTCTCTGTTGGTTCTCTTGGACCACATATCATTAGCTCTACCAAGTTATGATCCGAGAGAATTGTTGGTGTCACCTTTACATTGTGGATGAGCACTTCGTTGTTTGTAAAACAGAGGTCCAGGACATTTTCGCCTCTTGTTGGGAGGAGTATTGCTTGCTCCATGAACAGCCTGTGTGTGAGGGCCAGCAGGGATTCCGTCTGTCTCTGTTCTATTGACGTCATTCCAGGGAGGAGGTGGCCCTCAGGCCATTTGACCTTTGGTAGGTTGAAGTCTCCCAGCAGTAGGATGTTGAGACCCTGGTCCAGTTTGTCAAGGACCTCTTCTATCCTACTTAGGCTATCCTCAAATTTACCCTCATGACTGGGAGCATCGGGCGGCCGATATGTGACACATATTACCGTCTGTAGTTGCTTCATATGTATTATCAGTGTGTCACAGACTGAGTTTCAATGTGTCAACAGTACAATTGGTGTGACATCTTCACGGATATACAGAGCA
>CAXHJY010000414.1:167500-170000 GCA_964016885.1 Eledone cirrhosa | reverse complement strand
CTGGTACTTTATTTTATCGAATTAGTAAGTATGAAAGTCGAAGTTAACCTCGGCAGGATTTGAACTTAGAATGCAAAGGACCATAACAATACTGCAACGCATGGTGTCTGACGCTCTACCAATACTTGTGTTGAGCTGGTCATTAATTTATGGTGGTCGTGCGTGGAGTAGAGCAATCGCTAGTTGAAATATTATGAACAAAACATTTTTATTTGCCGAAGAACATATTTTCAATACTGTTTGTGAATGTGACGAAGGAAATACATTCTGATATGGAACAGTGTACAAAGTGTGTCTGTGAATAACATAATGTTACCTCATGTTGTTGTCAAGACATAATGGATTTCGTTTATCCAGTTAGAAGATGAAACCTAGCCATCTCGGATTAGTTATATTTCATGCCATGTGTAAACGTGTTTGAGGATAGCAAAATATGCGTGTTTCTTGTCTGGAAACTTTCTGCTAAACAAATTTGTTTCAGTATATATTTAATATAATATTAATATATTTTGTAATATTATTAACTAATTATTATAATTAGCGCTTCAGGCTTTGTCTATATACTGAAACAAATTTGTAAGTCATTACCTAATTAAACTCTTTGCTTGAAATGTTATCATTCTTCGTTTATATATATATATATATATATATATATATATATATATATATATATATATATATATATATATATATATAGAGAGAGAGAGAGAGAGAGAGAGAGAGAGAGAGAGAGAGAGAGAGAGAGAGAGAGAGATTTATCTAGTCCTTCGCTCAAGATTAATCTATAAGTTTAGATGTCTGCTTTCGTTTAAGTAAATATTACAGTAAGATTTTTAATATAAACAACTACAAAAAACAATTAATATTAAAACGAAAAAATTATCAATGATAAAAGTAGCGGATGCAACTTTTTTTTTTATAAAGTTATATTCCTGTTTCTTTAAAGAACATTTCATTTTTGTTCTATTGTAGGCGAAATAATGCAATGGTTTAATAGGGAAGATATAACTTACCAATTATGTCTCTAACCGTGTAACGCTTTTTAAGTAGATAACTACAATTGAAAATACTAAAGAAATGGAACCAACAATTCAATTTGAAAGTCGTCTACTTATAGTGACAGTGTATTACTGGTACTTTATTTTATCGACCCCGTAACGATGAAAGGCAAAAATGCAAATGTTTAAAATTTAAATTGCCTTAATTCTATCGTCTGCTGTTTCATTAAAGGGAGATTCTCGTCTGTATTTAATTCTATCGTCTACTGTTCCACTAAACAGATATACCTCCACTATCGTCTCTATTTATACATTTTAACTTATAACTTATACACATTTGATTTGAAATATTTTATCTAGTCCCCCCTCTCAATATTATGATGATTTCTTTCGAATGAAACAGTTCTAGTCCTGTAGAAGCCATTTATATATATAATTGAACTGAGTTAAAAATTCACAATATTTATAATTAAATAAGCTCATATATATATGTGTGTATTTATCTGTTTATTGTATTATATATAATGTGTGTATATACAGGATGTCCCCCCAAAATATATACACACTTCAACAGCATTCTAATAACTATTGCCTGTACAGGTAATCAAAGTGTCAATCGAATGTTAGTTTCGTGTTTTAACAGTACAAATTTACAATACACACATAAAACCAGTGTATATACATACATGAGTGTGTATACACATACATGAATGTGTATATACAATATATATGTATATATATATATAGACACATATATTCACGGTGCAACGGAACATTAAAATATAGATGCGGGAGGGGGAGTGTATATATAGGGGCGCTGGGGATAAAGGAGTGTAAAGCGTGTGTAATTGATATATTGAAGGAGAGGAGCGTGCAGCGATAGAGTAACAAATATATAGAGAGGGGGAGAGATGGTATTGAAGGGGAGGAGTGCAAAGCGAAAGAGTAAGAGAGATATATATAGAGACGGAACAGATAGAGAGAAACAGGCGTAAGTAACAGTGGAAGAGATATATAGAGAGGGGGAAATGTGTTATTGAAGGGGAGGAGTGTAAAGCGAAAGCGTAAGATATATATAGAGAGAGGGGGAATAGTATATATATATATATATATCAACACTTACTCTGATTGGTTGAAAATTAGCCAATGACATACGATCACCACCACCACGGCTATCCCCGAAAAATTTATGAAGAAGCTAGGCATATATATTAGAACACGAAAAGTGAACATTCTGTTGTTTCACACTTTTCGTGTTCTAACAGATATACATATATATATATATATATATATACATATATATATACATATATTTATATATATATATATATCTATATATACATATATATATATACATATATATATATACATATATATATATATATATATATATATATATATATATATATATATATATATATATATATATATATATATATATATATATACTACAAATAAGGAGTTCAAAACTCAGGCAGTCGTTTACAATGAAATAGCTAAGA
>CAXHJY010000414.1:147500-160000 GCA_964016885.1 Eledone cirrhosa | reverse complement strand
AGTCACGCGATATAACGGTCGAGAAACAGAGCTAAGCCTCTTATAACCACGAAGAAAATACCACGGAGGCGGAGGGGGTATTCATATCGAGGCCGTAGAAGAGGTAGTGAAGAAGGCGAGAAGTATGAGTAATGGAAGCTTTCCCGTTGTCCCCACACTTCAAAGATTGCTCGACCAGAGGGAGTTATTAATATATTTAAAAACACACAGATACATGCGGACACACACATATATACATGAATGCATCCGCACCCAACTGTGAGTTAAGGGTGCCAACTTCACCGATGTTGCTCAATGAATGACTGGGACAGACCAATTCAGTTTGAACCAGACTGAACCAGTATCAGAGTTAAAAATACATTATGAAGAGAGAAGAAACATTTAGATATAATTAGTAATAAAATGTATCATACCTAAACTGTTCCTAAATTCCTCGACTACGTAGTTTCGTGGCATAAACAAAAACAATATATCAAAGATATAGAGTCCTTGCGAGGTCTGCCAACTTATCAAGAGGATACCTCATTTTACTAGTCTCAAGAACGCGTCTACACGACGTGAGAAAGAATCCCAAAAGGCGGAGGGGGAGATAGTCACGCGATATAACGGTCGAGAAACAGAGCTAAGCCTCTTATAACCACGAAGAAAATACCACGGAGGCGGAGGGGGTATTCATATCGAGGCCGTAGAAGAGGTAGTGAAGAAGGCGAGAAGTATGAGTAATGGAAGCTTTCCCGTTGTCCCCACACTTCAAAGATTGCTCGACCAGAGGGAGTTATTAATATATTTAAAAACACACAGATACATGCGGACACACACATATATACATGAATGCATCCGCACCCAACTGTGAGTTAAGGGTGCCAACTTCACCGATGTTGCTCAATGAATGACTGGGACAGACCAATTCAGTTTGAACCAGACTGAACCAGTATCAGAGTTAAAAATACATTATGAAGAGAGAAGAAACATTTAGATATAATTAGTAATAAAATGTATCATACCTAAACTGTTCCTAAATTCCTCGACTACGTAGTTTCGTGGCATAAACAAAAACAATATATCAAAGATATAGAGTCCTTGCGAGGTCTGCCAACTTATCAAGAGGATACCTCATTTTACTAGTCTCAAGAACGCGTCTACACGACGTGAGAAAGAATCCCAAAAGGCGGAGGGGGAGATAGTCACGCGATATAACGGTCGAGAAACAGAGCTAAGCCTCTTATAACCACGAAGAAAATACCACGGAGGCGGAGGGGGTATTCATATCGAGGCCGTAGAAGAGGTAGTGAAGAAGGCGAGAAGTATGAGTAATGGAAGCTTTCCCGTTGTCCCCACACTTCAAAGATTGCTCGACCAGAGGGAGTTATTAATATATTTAAAAACACACAGATACATGCGGACACACACATATATACATGAATGCATCCGCACCCAACTGTGAGTTAAGGGTGCCAACTTCACCGATGTTGCTCAATGAATGACTGGGACAGACCAATTCAGTTTGAACCAGACTGAACCAGTATCAGAGTTAAAAATACATTATGAAGAGAGAAGAAACATTTAGATATAATTAGTAATAAAATGTATCATACCTAAACTGTTCCTAAATTCCTCGACTACGTAGTTTCGTGGCATAAACAAAAACAATATATCAAAGATATAGAGTCCTTGCGAGGTCTGCCAACTTATCAAGAGGATACCTCATTTTACTAGTCTCAAGAACGCGTCTACACGACGTGAGAAAGAATCCCAAAAGGCGGAGGGGGAGATAGTCACGCGATATAACGGTCGAGAAACAGAGCTAAGCCTCTTATAACCACGAAGAAAATACCACGTCGTGTAGACGCGTTCTTGAGACTAGTAAAATGAGGTATCCTCTTGATAAGTTGGCAGACCTCGCAAGGACTCTATATCTTTGATATATTGTTTTTGTTTATGCCACGAAACTACGTAGTCGAGGAATTTAGGAACAGTTTAGGTATGATACATTTTATTACTAATTATATCTAAATGTTTCTTCTCTCTTCATAATGTATTTTTAACTCTGATACTGGTTCAGTCTGGTTCAAACTGAATTGGTCTGTCCCAGTCATTCATTGAGCAACATCGGTGAAGTTGGCACCCTTAACTCACAGTTGGGTGCGGATGCATTCATGTATATATGTGTGTGTCCGCATGTATCTGTGTGTTTTTAAATATATATATATATATATATATAAAGGACAGAAGCCAGACAGGGAAAAACATTAATGGCCTTTAATATTGCATTATCTTATAACTATCTATAGTAGAAATAACGCTTGAATGAAAAACACTTGTTCAATAACATGCCGGAACATTGATATACATAACATAATATTATAATTATTAATTTTGATCCATACCATTATTTCTTTATTTCTCTATCTTTATCTTCCTAGCTAAGGTTAGATTTTAGTTTAATATCCAACCCATACATTTTTATGGAACTTATTTCTAACTGTGAATTTTCATGTGTTTTTGATTATTACTTATTTCGAACTATGAATAATTAATTCATTTACACCCTGTTATACTGGTATATATTTAACTTTGCATACCTCAATCTATTATATTTTTTTCGTTATCTTTTACCTAAAATATACTGGCTCATTAAAAAATATCTATATACATAATCGTTAATTAAATATTTCTAACAATAAGTACTTCATAAGATTTACATACCATACGTTGACAATTGATTATCTTCGGTAAAGTTTATATTTAGGAAAATATTCAACAGTGTAAACTTTCCTTGCTTTTCTTATATATATATATATATATTTAACTATAACACGTTTCGAACCTTATTATATAAAATTATAACCGTTATCATTTACCTAAAGTATACTGTATCAATCATACCTAATTTATATCAATAATACCTAATTTATATCTATATAAACCTCCATGTATCAGTCTATACATAAATTTTAGTTAAATTTATTGATTATCATTTATTTTTAACTATGAATAATCAATGCATTTACACCGTTTTATATATAGGTATATACTTAACTTAAGCATGCCTGAATCTATTATCCTATTTTTATTTTCGTTATCATTTACCTAAAATATACAGGCTCATTAATATATATATATATATATATATATATATATATATATATATATATATATATATATATATATATATATATATATATATATATATATATATATGTATATATACATAATAGTTATTTAAATATTTCTAACAATAAATACTTCATAAGATTTACATACCATATATGTTGACAATAAATATCTCCGATAAAGCTTACATTTAGAAATATATTAGACAGTGTAAACTTTATTTTCCACTGGCCATAAAATTCCGAAGTTTAGAAATGTTAAAACACTTATTGAATTTACAAAACTAATAAATAACCTGCAATTTAAAAAAAAACAAAAAAACCTAAAATCTTGATTTTTCACCCTAAAATAGCATTAATTAAATATTTTCAAACTTAACCGTTTAACATTCGGAAAATCTTCTACATATATTTCCTCTCTCTATATATATTATCTCAGCGGCTCTCATTGACCGCTTTCCCTGATAAATTGTAGTATTATACATTTTAAAATCTCTATAACTGTTACATTAAGACACGTTTTTCTTACTCACACATTCTCTTTTGAATTTATTACGTTTTCGCATTTTCTCATTATTAGGGTATAAATGTTAAACTTTCTCTTAGGTTAATCACTACCTTGATTAAATCTTAACCATTTAACATCTCAGGGTATGTCATGTATCATTATATTTTGTCTGATGAGGACGTACTGTTGTACATCTGAAATATGTATAATAAAATGTAATTGATAAAAAGAACTTCTATTTTATTAATATTTGTATTTTAATATTTACACACACACACACATATATATATAGAGAGAGTAAAGCATGTCCAGGGAATTATTTCATAATATATATACATCATTTCTACTCCCAATCAGCATAATTAACCACACAAAAAATCAATAAACCAGGCTATAAGAATAAAAGGCATCTATGAAGAAACAGTAAATAAATACGCTATTGTGGCGTCTTCGCGTGCAACCGCGATAGAATATTTACCCAACATTTCAACAGCACGTGGAAATTAATTAAATATACGGTCAACCATACATAATTAGGAAATAATTAATGTTAGAAATGCTTATACAAGATGGCGTAGGACAGAACAAAGGAGAGGCACAAAACAAAGAAAAGATCCCCAGTCACTGAAGAGGTCAGAGAATGTGTGATGAAAGAACTTTGACAATATATGAACAACTGTCCGGTTGTGGAACTAACCAACCAACCGGTAATTTATAAACTTTTAAATTTATAATTTAATTTATAATAAATTGGAGTGAAAGCAACTGGTGCGTGTGTTTCTTATTGGCAACATGACCCTCCAAAGTATAACCATATCGGTTTTAACACACGTTTTCAGATAAAGATTCTTGCTAAACAAATTCAGAAAAACGATATATATATTTTATATATATATATATATATATATATATATATATATATATATATATATATATATATATATATATATATATATATATATATATATATATATATATATATATATATATATATATATATATATATATATATATATATATATATATATATATATATATATATATATATATATATATATATATGTGTGTGTGTGTGAAGGCATGTGGCTGAGAGATTAGAGAATCGGATTCGCAATCGTGAAGGTGTGAGTTCGATTCCCTGACCGGGCGATGCGTTATGTCCTTGAGCAAGACACGTTATTTCACGTTGCTCCTTCTACCTGGAGTTGCGACCGATAGATAGTATTAGCAATTGGAAAGACCAATGGAAACATTGTTTCCTCGGTCCGATTTGACGAAAGTCGATCGTTAAATATAAATATATATATATATATATATAAATTTAGCGAGAATCGCATTTCGGCGGGTAGAAATTAGCGAAACGCAACTTCCGAATTGTGCTAACAAGCGCTCAATGGATATGAAGATACCAGAGCTATAAACATAAGTTAAAAAGGTCATACAAAACTGAGACTATGGTTAAGAAGCCATTAAGCACCTAAGCCAAAAAAGCGAACAAGCTAAACGGGTAAAAATATAAGATATGATTGAAATATATATATATATATTTACATTTAACGATTGACTTTCGTCAAATCGGACCGAGGAAACAATATTTCCATTGGTCTTAAAGAAAAACTTATTAGAACTTTCCTCAAAGACTATTGCAATCTCACTATTACATTGAATACACCAGTAAAATAGTCATTTTCCTAGATATAACTTTAGACCTATCTACGGGTATCTACCAACCTTACCATAAACCTAACCAAAACTTACATTACATACGCTCACCATCCAATCACCCTAGATTATCCTTAATAACCTAGCATATAACATCTCACTCAGAATCTCTAACCTTTCATCTAACCAGGATGTATTCGATAAAAACGCGCCCTTTTATAACAAAGCTTTAGCTAGAAGCGGCTACAAAAACAAATTAGTCTATATTACCTTGCACCAATAACACTTCAAACATACAAGCTAATATTACCAACAAACACCAAATGAAAAACCCACACGTAAATGTCACTCATACTACACCTAAAAATACCAACCTAAAATTTAATTTCTCTACCTCTTCTCGCATCAAATATAATTACTTTCAAAAAACCATTCATCATAATATGTTAACAACATTACTAACAAAATTCATAGTAATCAGACTAAAACACCTAAATCAGTTAATCTAACTAAACCTATATATAATAAAGTCACTAATAGTAACTCTCTTAGTAAACATCCTGATACATCGTATAAATATAAAAAACAATATCGAAACCGTAATAGTCGGGTTACTTGGTATAATGCTCCTTTTAATCTACAAATTAAAGACAATTTCCCTAAAAAATTCTTTGCTATCCTAGAGAAAAACTTCCCACCAAACCATAAATACCATCAAATTTTTAATAGATCAACTGTCAAATTTTCCTACTCCACTACCAAAAATATACAACAGAATATAAATGCGTACAACGCATATAAGTGTAAAAAACCCACAAATATACCACCAACACATCAAACCAACCATAAACCGCAACAAACCACCATCTCCTTCACCTATAAAAAGTCGAGTACACTCCACACCAAATTTGACTAACTCCCCTGACATAATATTCACGAATGGTAGTAACTGTAGAATCAAAAGAAATTCGCCCATTAAAGGGAAATTGTCTTATAAATTACATAGTGCTAATTTTACATTTATAGACTAAGAGCTCCACTTATATAGGAGCTACGCTTAACCGATTTAAAGTAAGATTTAATACCCACAAACATAGTTTTTAAAATGCCGCATTAGCTAATACAACATCCTTGACTGAAACAATTAATAATTATAGAAAGAAGAATAACGATTACAACCTGACCTGGAGCGTGCTCAAAAGAGCCACCTCTTATCAACATAGCAAATACGAGTGTAGGTTATGCTCCCAGGAACTTTTTGAAATGATGAAATCTAAAGATATCCTATTAAATAAGCGACAGGAATTAATTATATCTTGCAATCAAAGAATTAGAAGAACCTTCAAATATTATAAACCTAATTAATATACACCTTACTCTTGTATTTTACAAATTATTATAATTGTTTTTTTTTATTTAGTTAACCTATAATTAGTATTTTACTACAGAGAACTTCATAATTTTATTTCCCTCTTACAGATCTCTTTTCCTAAAATTAATACCTATAAATTAATTTAATTTCTTGTTATGTATCTAGATTCCTTGTAGTTTAAATAAGATTGGTATTTCTCACTACTACCCTTATCCCAAAATTTTACTTTCCTTCGTTTTTAATAACACTCTTTAATAACATCTAATTCTTATTTATCACATTCATATGAATTAATATAACTTTATCCCTATAAGTATACCTATCTTTTCATATTGGTTGTAACACACGCGCATTCTTTATTTGTTTGGCATCCCCCACCACGTGAAATGGAGGCAGGATAGATACCAGTCTACGCACATACATTCTTCGGACCATAGCAGCAGCATACTAAGGTTGACCTGCTAGCTGACCTTTTAACACCACTACCACTGCCAACACAGTAAAGGAGGTCAGCTGTACTTAAACATTCTGATAAAAACAACTATAACAAGCTGACCTGTCTCAGAAGAATTTCTATAGACTTTTGAATGGGGAGTGGTCTGACAACTGACCAATGGGATACGAGCGTGTCCTCTGACGCTGAAATTCGTTTGTTCTAGCCCATATGATTCCAGTTCCTCGGAGGACTAACAACACACCCAGGAGCTGGACATATCGATGTATTGACAGAGTGGAACACATTTCAACAACATGTGTTCCTGTCTTTTCCACACCAATTCGGACTGCCTAAAGAGGTCACAGCCAATAATAGCTGTCACCGAAATATATATAGCAGAGAGTTTATAATCTATATATATAAAGCTGTGGTTGTCTGTCTGTCTATCGATTTTTGGCACACATCTCCTCTTAGAATCTCTGACGGAATTGCACCGAAATTGCTATACTTGTACATTGAGCCCTAGCGAAGACATCGGAAAAATAATATTTCAAATTGACCCACCCTATGTGACGAAATCGAATCTAATGTATCGATTTTTGAGCGTAAGTGACGAGTTATTTCCCTTTGTTCTGTTTACATTGAGCGCCTTAAAAAAATTACGCTGGCTTTCTCAGCGTTTAAAATGACATTAACACAATACACGAACAGTTCTCGAGCCAGCAAAATTTTGACCTGCAAAATTCATCTGTTCGAACACTAAGCTTCCGTTTTGCTTCATTTCCATTTAAAAGCCTTTTAAAACAATATTTTTACTTGAAAACAAGTCTATAAATTTCGTTAGGCGTGCAGACAGACAGTCGTGCAGACAGACTTTAAGCCAAAAAAGAAACTTAACATTGTAACTTTAACACAGCTACTGAGCGACCCCGAGCAACGCCGGGCTTTACTGCTAGTTTATAATAAACGAAGCCAAATTTTACATGTTTGACTTACTTATTTTACATTACTCCGGAGTAAACAAACCAACCTGCGTACTTCGTCGAGTGCTCCAATCTGCATACTGAGGTGTCGGTAAATAACCAACATATACTCAATATATATATATATATATATATACACACACACATACACACAGACATACATATGTATGTATATATATATATATATATATATATATATATATATATATACATACACACACACATATATATGTATGTATGTAAATATATATATATATATATACATATGTATGTATGTAAATATATATATATATATATGTGTATGTATATATATATGTATATATATATAATTAACAACAAAGAACGCTTAGAGCATAGGTATATCTTTACTTGCTGACAGTGTTTCGTCCACACTATAAGTGGGACTCATCAGAGCATAAAGAGTGATTACATATTACACAAGCAATAACAAATCCAAGACATTGAAGAAATAAAAAATAAACATTGAAAAATAAGCATTGAAAAATAATAAGTGCTAACAGTCACAGTTGGGCAGGGTGCTGTTAACATACAGTTACATACAAGCATACGCATAAGCATGAGCACCCGCATGCAACCACACAACAGGCAGCCATATGCAACACATATAGTATAGACTAATACAAATAACCAATACAATAACATATAGACTAATACAAATAACTAATTCAATAACATATCATGGACGAGTATGCAAAAGCTAAGAGATGAGTGGTGGATATACAATGGGTAAAAATACAATGGGTAAAAGTAAGATAAACAAAGGATAGAAATAGATTAACCATAGATAAAAAATAGATTAACCATGGATAAGAGAAAGAGAATAGATAAGGAATAGACAAGAATAGATAAGATAGATAGGAGTAGATAAAAATAGATAAAAAATAGATAAAAAATGGATAAAAAATAGACAAATAATATATATAAAAAATATAAAAAATATATATATAAAAAATACAGATAGTAGAGATAAAGGGTAAAGAATAAAATAAAATTAAATTAAAATTAAAATTATATAAAATAAAATACAATGAAATAAAATAAAATAAAATAAAGTAAAGTGAGATAAGATATATATTTTTAGAATATATTTCTTGAATATATCAGGGGCACACGAACGCCTTAAGTGTTACATTTAGCCATATCACAACAATCAAATGCACAAATGGGGTTTATAATCACAGGTGCTATGTCCACACTCGATTGAGTTGACCATTGCAATGCAATGGAGACATCCCAGGTTAGGCAGTCGCAGAAGTTCACACTCTAAAGTCACGGGTGTGCATTCACACAGTTGAGCGGTGGGGCAATCACAAAAGGTTCACACTCGAGGCAGGAATCCATTGGTCAACAGAGGCATATCCACATCACCAGCGAGGACGTATGCAAGGAAGGTAAATTCACGGGCAGATAACTGAGTGTCACAACGTCACAAGGTAGCAAGCAAAATCGTTTACATCAACATGAACATCAAGAGGCAGATAGGCGGGCCGAAAGCAAGCAAGTGCAGGTGGGCTAGCCGAAAGCAAGCAAATACAGTTGGGTTAGGCGGGTTAATATGCATACTCAACAGCGCATATAAAAAATATAAAAAATTGCTTCAAATGCCAATATCCATGAGATCACAACATTGATGCATCCCAAGATTATACAACAATATGGTTAGTACGTATATGCATATACACACACGACATGCATATGCAGAGACGGTATACATATATATATATATTTATACATAGACATATACAACCACCTACACCCATACACATATAGATGTATATACAGACACACACGCACACACACACAGCGTAGGACACCCGGGTCAAAGCGGATATAATACACAGAAATATCACATTAGGCCAACACAGGCAGAACAGTCGCTCACACTGGTCACAGATAATACATTCAAGATAAATTCTTACGAGGAGATGCAGCAAAATTGATCAAAGTAAACTCCTACGAAGATATGCATGTCCACACGTGTAGTCCGATTCGAGTGTAAACAGACCGTTAATAACTACGGAGGGCTATCGGGGCCAAAACGTTACTTTTGGGATAATAAAAACGACCGTCGATATATGGAAGGCCGATTGTGCTAGAAAGACTACAACACCGGGCAAGAGCTCTCCGAAGTCAGCCTGTAGATCTTAAACCACAGAATAGGAGGGTAACACGTGCATGTGCTACGTATCCACCGCTAATGGCGAGATGGCACAGGTCAGCCCACAGTTACGGGATAGATTTCCATTTGTACAGCCTATATCGCAGTACACGCTCTACATAGATATATTACATCATAACTCATGCGCATACAGTGGTACAGATCCACAAAATACACGTTGGGATAGACCCACCAATGCACTAAGGGTGGCTATGCGAGGGTGGATGGGCCACATCCACTGTGCCAAACAGGGGTGCTTATTAACATACACACCAACTCACAAGTACACCTCAATATCCAGATCGATATTCTCCCGCAGGCATACGTATACACACACAGACTCATATACATAGAAGACAAACAATAGGAAACAATTACACACAATAAGAGACAGTTACATAAGATAGCCCAACTGGAGAATTAAGAAAGTGCTAGCTAATAGGTTTAAAGTAGAAGAAAGAGCTTAATATTCGGTGGGGGCAAGAGGAAAATATTTCTGACTTTCTGTTTAGTAGAGAGCATTTAGCAAATATAATAGAGTGGGATACAGCAAGGCATAGGTTACATACTCTATTATGAGGAGTATATGGATGGGATTTAGCAACCTGCCGCCAAGTGAGGGTGTAATGTGTTCGTGCATTTTTTAAATTGTGGACGTACGCTGCCAAGGAGGTGGAATTCCTCAGTTTATTGTGTCTAAAAGTGCACTGGTGAGAGTTAAACCTGGTCTTAAAGGGGGTGGAAATAGATCCTATATAAGTTTTAGTGGACGCCGTAGTTACCACATCACACGCGTAAACTATGTTTCTAATAAGGCAGAAACCATTCAGGGGGCAACCCGAAGCCCTTCTACAGTTACAATTTCTAGTGATGCTATTCTCAGAATGATCACCAGCTTGCTGACCACGTGTGTCCAGGCTCCCTCTGTCCACTACCGTGTTTTCCCCTAGGCTTAGGTTGTCTAGGCCTTCCTTTATTTTCCTATTATTAGTATTGGCTAGATGAGAGGCCAGATTTTGGGTTGTAGAATACGAAAGTTTAACAACATTCTTATTGAGGATAGAGTGGTACCTATTACCAGGAGGGAAGTTCCTTTCTAACACAGAGAAGAAGGCCCTAGGAATATTTATAGCCACTTCAGAGTTAAATGGGGGGGGGGTTGAAATATGTATTCAATCTTCTTCTATTCTTTTTATTTCCATCAGTATTATTATTATTATTATTATTAATATTATTATTTCTACGCTTACTATGCTCACCTAGTTTATGCGGGGAGCTGCGAGGCCTACCATTGCTATTACTTAGACTAATGGTACCCTGCTGGCTCATTTCACCGGTATTTAGAACCCTCCTATTCGAGACACCTCTATTACCAATGGACATATTATGTGTTATAACAACACTGGTAGGGCTACTATTAGGACTATTATTTCCCTGGGTATAATGCAATTTGTCCCTAAGGCCATTGCTAAATCTGACCTTTATAAAATAACCCACACCCCAAATAACTTCTCATTCACTACCAGAAAGGGACACAGCAGTCAACCTGTTGTTGCTACCTAGATGAAAACTACTATGAAATCCCAAAATGAATTTTATACTTGAATTTTCAAATCTCAAATTTTAACTCTTCGTATTATTAATTTTTCTTAATATTAATCAACATTTGAAAAGATGGCTTTTGCAGACCCATCGAAACCGGTCATTTTTTATACCCTTTATTATTTCCTTACCTTATAAAATTATATGTTTTTTCACAAAAAAGTATTCTGTCTCTTATATATTCCATGTGCCATTACCAACCTCAATTTTCTCTATAACCTTCGTTTTGTGTAGAAAATTACATTTTTCATATATACTAACCTACGCAAATCCGGAAAATGGCACTGGAACAAGACAACACAACTTCAAACTCCAATATAAATGAGGAAATCCTGAAAATCCTAAAAGAGATAAATGGAAAACTCACCATTCTGACAAAAAAACAGGATATACCCCAAACCACCACACCGACTGACAACCAAATTTATTTAAACGTTCAAAACGTATGCAACTCCATCGAAAAACTTATGAATACCAACACAGAACAAACGACATTGCTCCATATCAAAAACCAAATGGGACACCTCTGGAAAAAACATCTAAAAACCAGAAAATTCACTTTCTGGAATATGATAAAAAACCTCAACAAAGCTGGAATTTACCAAAAATGGATTAACTCAATACCGATAGTTTTACCACGTAAAT
>CAXHJY010000414.1:140000-142500 GCA_964016885.1 Eledone cirrhosa | reverse complement strand
GTATTATAGTGCTCCTGACAACTATTCCGCTAGCCTATGTATTCTATTATTATTATTATTTGGAAGTAGCGGTACAGCATAGGACACGCTGCTTCGCGGCATACTGTTACGGCCCTTTACATTCTGAGTTCAAATCCCACTGATGTCAGCTTTGCATTTCACCCTTACGGAGTCGATATAATAAAGTACCAGTCACGCACAGGGCTCAATTTAATTGACTTCCCACCTATCCCACCCCAAAAAAGAAAAAAAATTGCTGACCTTGTGCGTAGATCAGAAACTATTATTCTTATTATTATTAGATGTTTCATTCGTGGAATCGATCAGAACATTAATATAAAACACTATCATAATTCATGAATTCCAACCTGCTTTGAACAAGTCTTATTCTGTTTTAACATATGTCTTATTATACTGTCTTTTGATTAGATTTTTACATTAGCTTTTTACTTTATTTCGTCTGTTTTTTACCTTTGCTAATGAACTTCCAACGTTCCTAAGATACAGAGAAACATAACTCGCAACACTTCCTTAAACAAAGATTGATATCTATAAAGATCATATATAATTTCCCTGCCTTCTTTAGTTGCTAACGATAGTACGTTTCATTGATTATATTTATACTCATGTATTTAAATTATAAATTTACATTTGCAGTGGTTAAGCTGCTCGGCACAAAATCGTCAGGTCTGGTGTGTGATTTTTAGACAGGGTGGCGCATTGTGCAAGACATTATTTCAGGTTAGTCCTGTTCACTCGACACAAGTGCCAAGCTGCATCACCCTTCCTCTCTCCGTTAAACAACAACGGTGGCGTGGAGATGGGAGTCAGGTATACATGGGCGATTGCTGGTCTTCCACGAAATACATTGTCCTTGTAGTACTTGTTCTGAATCTTCACGTTCTGAGTTCTAATCTTGACGAGTTCTATTAGGAGGCTAGAAGGTACAGGTTGTCTGCATTAACATCACTACCCAGCCCTTGAGTGGCTTTAGTAGAATTTGTTCTCTTTTCACTCAGTTCTCCGATGTGAGGAGATCTTCCAAACTCTGTCCCATCGCTCTCATAAGTCCTGAAAGGGCTCGTGGTTAATAAACAAATACACAAATACAGAAAAAGTATTTAGACTTTTCCATACGTGTTTTTTTCTTTTGCTGACGTTTATTTTTTCTATTCGTTTGGTTTTACATTTATGTTGTCTCTATTATTAATGTAAATGCTGTTTTCCCAAATAAAACCCTACAATGCATACGGTAAAATATAGTAAACCTATAATACAAGAGATTTTCCAATCAGTTATAGCGATCTAAAATATATTGTTTGATTGAAATTTACGCATAATATCTACCTGATTGCCTCCATTTCCTATGATTGCTAAGATCGTTAACACATTCCTATTAGTCTTTTAGCATATCTGATTATTGAATAAATCTCTCTCTCTCTCTCTCTCTCCCTCTCTCTCTTTCTCTCTATCTCTATCGCTCTCTCTCTCTCTCTCTCTCTCTCTCTCTCTCTCTCTCTCTCTCTCTCTCTCTCTCTCTCTCTCTCTCCATAGCCGTTTCCCGTTGGCTTGACAGAATCTGGCTACTGATTCCCTCTGTCAGACACAAACAGGAATTTCCAGTTTATGTAGTTTTTAATTATGCTAGAGATTTTTTTTTATTTAATACCTACTACTACTACTCTGGCAGTTGTGTATTATTCCTGTGGTACAGTTATCGATTTCGCGTTTTTATTTTTATTTTTATTTTTATTTTTACTTATAATTGTTGACTTTATATATGTTTGGTGTTATAAGTGCTTTACTTGGTATGGAAACAAATAAAAGTCAATCAGGTTGCCTTTCCGGATATAATATCCATTATTATAAACTAATTCATTTTATTCATATATTTTCACCATCTACATATTAACTACCGCTCTAAACAGTACCTCCTCTATATATGTTCCTTACTTTTCCTGCTCCTACAACCCATTGACACTCCTTAAGTCCCATCCAATCACTAATACATTCATTTCTGTTCTTTTTACTTTTAATCTGTGTTACTTTTTCTATTCCATTATACAATCCCACAGTCCAGTGTTTCCAATTTATAACCATATTCCCCTCTCTCTCACACGCATTTCCTTCATGAGACTTCAATAACAAACCTCTGTGCAAGTTGATGTATCACTTTTCATTTCCAGTTTGCTGTCTGTTGATATATATATAGCAACATATTAGCTTCCAGATTATAAACAAGCATCTCGTTAGCATTTACTGGAAGTCTAACGATCTATATGGTGTAGGCAGAAGTAGAGAATCAGAGAAAAGGAAGATAAATTTTTCAACATTTTAAAATATCAAAATACTGACGATGTTCAACGTACTCAAAGGATTTTGATTAGCCACTCACATATATATATATACATGGCGATGTAGGGATACTTAAAATACGAAACTAAAAGGTATGGTAATACAATTCTCAATGTTGAGGTCGTGTGTCTGGGCAGAAATATTT